>PGFW01000092.1:29434-42725 GCA_003123925.1 Haematobia irritans
GCATACATAGAAGGATTAATTCACGGCCGAACAAAAAAATAGTGTTCGTACAGATTTGGGCATGCAACCCAAATTGTAACTTGGGGATTGGCTAAAAAATTTGTTAGATTTTTCTTTGTGTACTCAAACGAAAAGAGAATATGTTAAAGCCAAAAAGATTACAAATGACATTAATTTATTTCCTATGAAGGAAATCCATCTTTAAATTACTTTGCTGCAAAAAGCAAATTGCGTGTCTCATTGCCCGAAATCCATAAAATTGGCAAAAAAACAAGGAAATCTTTTTTGACTTACAGTTTCATGTCTACTTATGACTTTTCATTCTACTCTTGCCAATGGGGGAGCCTGTTGTGTATTGTAGGTTGGCCTGTTCTGTCGACAGAATAATCAGTGTTTGATATCAGACCAATCTTCTTGTTAAGTTCTTGTGTTATTACGGTCTACGTATCGAAATGGCGAGAAAATTCTTTTTATTTGGGTTACTGTACATTTATAGACTACCAGACGCGTAATACAATTCAGTGAATATGCATCCTCCTCGTGTCCCAAGTTTAGCTCCTACCTAAAACTATCGCTTTTCGCACTGGACAGTTTCTTTTATAAGTTACTGTTCTCACATTCAATGAGATGATTTATGATATGTTGGACATCGAATACAAAGTATCCCTCACCATTGATCTAAAAACGGAAAATCATTGTAGCTAAGGCAGCAGCCAAGGGCAACAGAACTGACAGAACCTGTTTCCGAACAATTAGCGAGTTATGCATATGGAAAGCGGCCAGTCTGATGAACTAAATCTAAAGAGTGGAAAATAAAAAAAATGTGTCCAAAAAATGTAGCGCGGGTCTGCTTTTATTTGGGTCAAGTAAGAATTCACAAAAAGAGATTCATCAAAATGTTGTCCCAAAAATTGATCCAAAATTTCGCGATTTCAGTGATGTTATGTTTTCTGTTACGGTTTCAATTATGGCTGATTAATGAAAATTTCTCGTACTCCAGAGCATTTTGTCTTTAACTGCATAGTTAAAAATTCAATCTTTAATGAAGTTTGTATAATCGTAGAAGAAAAATATTATATTAAAGAAAAAATAATAAGTCAACACAATCTCGATAAAGTCAATGTCTAAACACCGGCGAAACCATTCTAGGTGTTGATCTTTTTTCTCTATTACCGTCTTGGCTTTTTTGCACGCTACGGCTATCAATATAACAATGTTTAAACTTTGCAACAGTAGGTTATGATTTTCCAGCCAATTATAACGCTATGACACTAATATGCTTGAAGTTTATCACAAATAAATTGAGAGACAAATGCTAATAAAACAAATATTATGTAGCTGCCATTTCTAGTTTGACTGATGTACCAGTTGGTAATACATCATGTCAGCTACCTTGTGGGAAACTCTGCAAAAGACATAGATTTATGGAACGGTGATATATCATCACCGCAAAAAAAAGAGTCGTGAAATTGACCTACACGCAAAAAAATAATTCTTCTTCCCAAACGAATTTTAGACAAACAAAGTTCGTTTCTCATTTGCTTTTCGTTGAAAGGAAGTGGATTTGGAGAGAAATGTATTATACTTTTTGTGATAAACGTTAATCTTTTCCAGGATGTAAAAACAATTTCATAAAGACTAACTGAAAAAAATTTTTTCGGGCTAATTGCATTTTCCCTCACATCTTTCTCACTTCCACGAAGTTTAGTTCTTTAGCACATTTTTTCTGTAATATTAATACAAACAATGTAGAAGAAATTATACGATTTTTATAAATTTTTAAAATTTTTTTTACCTTTCGCCTGGACGGAGAATCGAAACGCGGTACCATTGCAATTTGTAAGCCAAACACATATCACTGGGCTATGTAGCCGTGTATTGTTCATCAATAGACAATTACCCATATAAGTTATATTTAAATAGCATAGCTTGAGGCGCCCACGAGCCTATTAAAACAAAGTTTATATTTCATAGAAAAATACATTTAGTTGGGCACCATGGAGCAGTGGTTGCCCGTCTGACTTGCATGCCAAAGGGTCGTGGGTTCGACTCCTGCTTCGGACCATTTTTTTTACATATATTCCAGATATGTTAGGAGTGATCCGAAAAAATGTTCAAAATTACATTGTAGAATATTAAATTTTGAACTGTTAAATGTGTCTTATTAAAGACCTAAGTCAGAAAAGAACAGTGTTTGATATAAACGAAATGGACTGTGTTGTTGGTTCAAAAAAAAACTTTTTTTTTATTAAAAAAATTAAATTGTAACAAACGAAATTTTTTTGGTGATAAAGTGTATACTTTTCGAAGACAATTCAAAAAACTCATACACAAAGAGAAAACCGTTTTCCGTACACGTTTTCCACAGTTTTTTTTTCTTTGCGTGTATAAATCCAATGTTCCAAGGTATGCACTGTAATCATTTGCAAAAACGATAACTTCTCCCACAGACATAAGACATCCTTTCATAATTTCAACACCAATTTTTATACATTATCATGTTTACTATTTTGGTCCCAACGTCTGCTATTATTAAGATATTATTTAGTTAATCTATTCTTTTTAGAATAACGGTCTGATGCAATGGACTCTATCGCTGGTCTTTTATCTTATCTATAAAAAAGGGTGTGGTGAAATGGTTGGTTGCGCCGCCGCAACCCTGGTACACTTCCATATAGAAAATTCGCCAACCTGCCAGCATTAACAAAGTCACTTGCGTGCGAGAGTATTGGTACACTTCATGTAAGGCAATCATCTATGACGGAGCTGCCTCATATATGCTCGCATTTATATAGCAGCTTTATGTTTTTGCAAAAGCACCAAATTTGTTCTTCTTTTCTTCGCCAACCAAATTGGCTTTGATCAGTAAAATTATGTAGCCAACATAAATTTTAACAGAGTTGTGGTAGGGGTTTCTTTTGCTGTTTAGATCTGAATATATTTCTATTGAATTGGCTAACTATTTAAGAAATTGGGGTGACATATTACAAAGCTATTTGCCTTATTGAATCTCATCTTTATAAATTCGATTTGGTGCTTAACATACAACTATTTCAGCAGCAGATCACGATAAATTTTTCACGAACATACAGTAAAAGAACTATAGATAAATATAGTTAGAGATGATACAATGCATACAAACCAAAATAACTTCCTTCGAGATCCTTAGACAAATATGTTTCCACATTGTGAATAACCGTTTATTCCTTTCTCCACGATGTAAAAAACATTTTCATTAAAGACTAACCAAAAAAGACAATCTTTTGTGCATAATTGGCATTTTTCCCTCACATCTTTCTCACTTCACAAGGTTTTTAGTTCTTAGCAACCTTTTTCTGGTAATACAAAAATGTAGAAGAAATTATTCGATTTTCATAATTTTTTTCTTAATTTACCTTTTCGCCTGGACGGAAATCGAACACGGATTTCATACAATTGTAACCAACAACTATCCGCTGCATACGTAGCAGTCAAACAAGTTATAGTTATATGCATCGTTACTTTCGTTTGCCACGAAGCGATTAAAACAAACTTTATTAAACAGAAACAAAAAAAAAAAAAAAATATCAGCTTTTGGGCACCATGGAGCATGTTAGTACGTCCGCCTTGCCATACCAAAGGTCTCTGTGGTGTCGATCCCTGGCTTCGACATCCATCAAACTTGGCTTTTCTGTACTTAACATTTTTAATAAATTAAATAAAAAAAATAAATAAACACACACCAACAAAAGAACCATACACGTGAACAAAAGGCAGTTTATTAAATGGCTTAACATACTTACACTAAAACTTTAGTCCAATTCGTTTTTATGAAAAAGAAAACAAAGCATAACGTGAGCACAAAAATAAACTAAAAATCAATTTCATAATTTGCCATCCGTACTGAAGGACTTTAGGATTTCTTTATACTGCTATATTTTTGTACTCTTGTGTAATTCTTTCTGCTACTCATCATTTTAAGTAACTTCTTAAAAAAGCAAGGCATCCAAATTTCATCAGATAAACGCGAGATAAGCCAGATTTGAATTTCGAGTGTAAAGTTGCAGTTAACATTGATGACAGCAAATAAAAAGTAAATAAATTAGCATGTACCTCCTAGTATCAAGTACCTAAATTAAATTTTAAGCTGAATTGTTTTTAAATATGATTATTTGGTGTATATTCCCACGCTAACTTTGGTCGAAATCAATCAAGTCATTAAATAAAGGACAAAATCTTTGATAAGTTTTTTTCAGAGGGAATTTATTATACAATTAATTCTTGTGAAGCGAAAATATGTAAATTCTCTTGAAGAATTTCATTTGAGTAGATGTGTCAATATTGCCTATATTAGTATAACTAATTTAGTTAAGAGATTTTATATCACTAATCCTAAATCACAATTTAAGAAGATTCTGATATTCCCTGCTTAGGCCTATATGTTCAACTTAACAAGTATCTTAACATGTATGAAAGGTACCTCCAACATCACTAACTTGAGAATAAAAAATGAAAGAAATTTTCATTCATAGATATTCTAATAGTCACCTAACAATTTACTACACACGTCCAACACATATATGCAAAAGTCATTTACCCCTGTGACTCCGACTGACGTGGTTAAATATTCAAATGATTACACAATTTTCAAAAACAGCCAGCTAGCAAGTAACTCTGAAGCACATCATGGTATATGTTATCAATTCACTTTCGATTTTAAGAATTCAAAACCAAAAAAAACTTCAAATCTTTTTGAGACAAAGTCCAGTAAGCCATCGTCCGTAACTTCATTTACAATCACATCACACACAAAACAAGCATGCTTTGCCATTTCATGAGCGACAAAAAAAGAAATTCCTTGACAATTGTATGTTGTGATCATCGTTCAGTTTATGGAGTAAAAGAAACACTCTTTCAAATGTGCCATCGAACGCATAGGTGCGAGGTCATGGTGTATATCTTGCGATGAGTAATGCGTGAGTTGGGATTTACGCATGCATATAGCAGAGGTGAGATTTTTCTTGAACCACTGTGTCATATGCCAATTTCAATTTTATTTCAATCGATTGAAAAGCGTAATTTCTTTAATATTTTCAGTACAACAAATTGAAGTCCCAAAGAAAGTGAAACCATTTGAAAAACAATGAGAAATTATGTAAATGAGAACTTTCATTTTTGTTGTTGTGCGAACAGCAGTGAAATGCTTGGCGTGTTATTGGTTAGGATGGATGGCTGGTTTGGCGGCGGTGCCGGTTGTTGCGGTCTTGTTTTCGGCTCAATCACAAGACATTTTTTGGAATATTGTATGATATGACATTTGCAGAGATAGAGCGAGAGACATGGTTTTTTTGCGGTTAGTGTTGATGTTCGAATTAACAATTGGTGGTGTGCCTTTTTTATGGTTTTTTCTAACATCATTTTATAATCTAGTGCCAATGCTTGATTCATATGGTGGTTGACTTATACAACAATGGTGAATAATGCGATGACAACGAATAAGAAGGCAATGGGACAATCAATAGATAAATATAGCCCACAAACTGAATCTTTAGATTCCATTAGGCCGGTGAATTTATTCAAATGGTATAAATAAAAACTGTTAAAATTATGATAAATATTATTGCTTCTCTCACAAATATGCTGATTAAATGTTAAAATTACAACAAATTGCCAGTGAAAATTAATAACATATGACTAATGAAATTAATTTAGGTAATTTCCTTTGCCCAAAAATATTGTGACACATTTTACGATTTTTTTTATTTGGAGTATTTGAACAACATATTTCCAATAATAGAGCCCAAGAAGTATTATAGGTTTTGTAACAAGCCTTTGACTGAATAGTTGAACCGAACTTCGTACACCCTTTATGGGATATTTGAGTCATAACAATTTAATTTTAAAAAGATCTTATATCTACGACCAAATTTGAGCCAAAAATTTATTTTCAGCAACTGTTGAGTGTTTGGATAAAAGATCATTTCAGTGGTTTATTTTTTATACAATATAGAACAAACATTCTTGATTTAAAAGAAATAATATATTAAATTAACCGAGATTTAATTTGCATTCTTTATTATACCCTCCGCCATATGAAGTGGCGTTATTAATTTTGTCTTTCGTTTGCAACATCGAAGTATTGTCTCAGAACCCATAAGTATATATAATGAATGTAACTTGGCACAAATTAGTTGTTATGATGGACCATATCGGACCTCTTAGGTATAGTCCCCATATAAACAGCTTGCTAGCCTCTTGGAGGAGAAAATTTCATCCGAGCCATTTGAAATTTGATAGCCTGTAAAAACCATGCAAAAGTTAGTCCATATCCGATCCATAAATTATATATAGCATCTCATATAAAAGCGACCCCATATACCCGGAGATGCAAATTTCATCGAGCCGTTTGAAATTTGGTACGTGAAGTCAATATATCGCGTTCATAATTATCCCATCCCCAGATCTTTACTTGTGGAGCCACCTGGAGAAGCAAATTTCATCTAATCCGCCTGAAATTTGATACGCGATGTCAATATATGTCCTCTACCCACCAAGCAAAAATTGGTCCATATGGGTTGATATTAGCCCCCAGATAAACTGACCCCAAATATCAATAAATTGGTTTTTCCAATCTGAGTTCATGGAGGATAATAATGGGCCAATTTTAATATTTAACTGAAATTATAGGACTCTAAAAATCGAATCTGGATATTGGATTATACCTATATATGCTTATCCACAATTACATACTATGAAAAAATAACACGGTCTTATTGATATCCATGGAAACAATTTTTAACCCAGAACTTCGTGAAGCACATGTGGCAAATAGAAGAATAGATTTGAAGATGAAAACGTGACATGATTTAATTTGTTAAACTTTTACTTGTTCCAATAACACATTTTGTCATCTGCATCAATGAGATGAGTGACCTACATTTATTTTCATTTTAAAGAAGGTGTTAATTAAAGATTTTTAGCTGTTAAGAGCTTTCCAATCCATGTTAATAGCGTTTAGTGGCAAGATATGTCGTGCAAGTACGCAGCATTCCGCTCAATCATTATCTGGGGGCTAATATCAACCCATATGGACCAATTTTTGCTTGGTGGGTAGAGGACATATATTGACATCGCGTATCAAATTTCAGGCGGATTAGATGAAATTTGCTTCTCCAGGTGGCTCCACAAGTAAAATCTGGGGATGGGATAATTATGAACCGATATATTGACTTCACGTACCAAATTTCAAACGGCTCGGATGAAATTTGCATCTCCGGGTATATGGGGTCGCTTTTATATGAGAGCTATATATAATTATGGATCGGATATGGACTAACTTTTGCATGGTTTTTACAGGCTATCAAATTTCAAATGGCTCGGATGAAATTTTCTCCTCCAAGAGGCTAGCAAGCCGGTTTATATGGGGACTATACCTAAGAGTGGTCCGATATGGTCCATCATAACAACTAATTGTGCCAAGTTACATTCATATATATACTTTATGGGGTCTGAGACCAATACTTCGATGTTGCAAACGGAAGGACAAAATTAATAAACGCCACTTCATATGGCGGAGGGTATAATAAAGAATGCAAAATAAATCTCGGTTAATTTATATATTATTTCTTTAAATCAAGAATGTTTGTTCTATATGTATAAAAATTAACCACTGAAATGATCTTTTATCCAAACACTCAACAGTTGCTGAAAATAAATTTTTGGCTCAATTTGGTCGTAGATATAAGACTTTTTTAGAAAATTAAATTGTTATGACTCAAATATCCCATAAAGGGTGTACGAAGTTCGGTTCAACTATTCAGTCAAAGGCTTGTTACAAAACCTATAATACCTTTGGGCTCTATTATTGGAAATATGTTGTTCAAATACTCCAAATAAAAAAAATCGTAAAATGTGTCACAATATTTTTGGGCAAAGGAAATTACCTAAATTAATTTCATTAGTCATATGTTATTAATTTTCACTGGCAATTTGTTGTAATTTTAACATTTAATCAGCATATTTGTGAGAGAAGCAATAATATTTATCATAATTTTAACAGTTTTTATTTATACCATTTGAATAAATTCACCGGCTTAATGGAATCTAAAGATTCAGTTTGTGGGCTATATTTATCTATTGATTGTCCCATTGCCTTCTTATTCGTTGTCATCGCATTATTCACCATTGTTGTATAAGTCAACACCATATGAATCAAGCATTGGCACTAGATTATAAAATGATGTAGAAAAAAACCATAAAAAGGCACACCACCAATTGTTAATTCGAACATCAACACTAACCGCAAAAAAACCATGTCTCTCGCTCTATCTCTGCAAAGTCATATCATACAATATTCCAAAAAATGTCTTTTGGATTGAGCCGAAAACAAGACCGCAACACCCGGCACCGCCGGCCAAACCAGCCATCCATCCTAACCAATAACACGCCAAGCATTCACTGCTGTTCGCACAACAAAAAATGAAAGTTCTCATTTACATAATTTCTCATTTGTTTTTCAAATGGTTTCACTTTCTTTGGGACTTCAAATTTGTTGTACTGAAAATATTAAAGAAATTACGCTTTTCAATCGAATTGAAATAAAATTGAAATTTGGCATATCGACACAGTGGTTCAAGAAAAATCTACCCTCTGCTATATGCATGCGTAAATCCCAACTCACGCATTACTCATCGCAAGATATACACCATGACCTCGCACCTATGGGCCTTCGATGGCACATGTTGAAGAGTGTTCTTTTACTCCATAACTGAACGATGATCACAACATCAATTGTCAAGGAATTTCTTTTTTTGTCGCTCATGAAAGTGGCACAAGCATGCTTTGTTTTGTGTGTGATGTGATTGTAAATGAAGTTACGTTACGATGGGCTTACTGACTTTGTCTCAAAAAGATTTGAAGTTTTTTTTGGTTTTGAATTCTTAAAATCGAAAGTGAATTGATAACATATACCATGATGTGCTTCAGAAGTTCTTGCTAGCTGGCTGTTTTTGAAAATTGTGTAATCATTTGAATATTAACCAACTGTCAGCTGGAGTCACAGGGGTAAATGACTTTGCATATATGTGTTGGACGTGTGTCTTATACACAGGTAAATTGTTAGGTGACTATTACAATATCTATGAATGAAAATTTCTTTCATTTTTATTCTCAAGTTAGTGATGTTGAGGTACCTTTCATACATGTTAAGATACTTGTAGTTGAACATATAGGCCACTAAGCAGGGAAATCAGAACTTCTTAAAATTGTGATTTAGGATTAGTGTAAAATCTCTTACTAAATTAGTTACTAAATATAGGCAATATTGACACATCTACCAAAATGAAATTCTTCAAGAGATTTACATATTTTTCGCTTCACAAGAATTAATGTATAAATTCACCCTGAAAAAAACTTATCAAAGATTTTGTCTTTACTTTAATGACTGATTGATTTCGAGCCAAAGTAGCGGGGAATTACCCAAATAATATATTTAAAAAACAATTCACTTAAAATTTAAGTTTAGGGTACTTGATACTAGGAAGTACATGCTAATTTATTTATTTTTATTTGCTGTCATCATGTTAACTGCAACTTAACACTCGAAATTCAAATACTTCTTATATCGCGTTTATCTGATGAAACTTTGGATGCCTTGCTATTTTTAAGAAGTTACTTAAAATGATGAAGTACAAAAGAATTAACACAAGAGTACAAAAATATACAGTATAAAGAAAATCCTTAAAGTCCTTCAGTACGATGGCAATATGAAATTGATTTTTAGTTTATTTTTGTGCTCACGTTATGCTTTGTTTTTCTTTTTCATAAAACGAATTGGACTAAGTTTTAGAGAGAGATCCTGACGCTTCGACTATGGCCTTCGATGGCACATGTTGAAGAGGTTTCTTTTACTCCATAACTGAACGATGATCAACAACAATCAATTGTCAAGGAATTTCTTTTTTTGTCGCTCATGAAAGTGGCACAAGCATGCTTTGTTTTGTGTGTGATGTGATTGTAAATGAAGTTACGGACGGATGGCTTACTGACTTTGTCTCAAAAAGATTTGAAGTTTTTTTTGGTTTTGAATTCTTAAAATCGAAAGTGAATTGATAACATATACCATGATGTGCTTCAGAAGTTCTTGCTAGCTGGCTGTTTTTGAAAATTTGTGTAATCATTTGAATATTAACCAACTGTCAGCTGGAGTCACAGGGGTAAATGACTTTGCATATATGTGTTTTGGACGTGTGTAGGTAAATTGTTAGGTGACTATTACAATATCTATGAATGAAAATTTCTTTCATTTTTATTCTCAAGTTAGTGATGTTGAGGTAACCTTTCATACATTGTTAAGATACTTGTAGTTGAACATATAGGCCACTAAGCAGGGAAATCAGAACTTCTTAAAATTGTGATTTAAGGATTAGTGTAAAATCTCTACTAAATTAGTTACTAAATATAGGCAATATTGACACATCTACCAAAAGAAATTCTTCAAGAGATTTACATATTTTCGCTTCACAAGAATTAATGTATAAATTCACCCTGAAAAAAACTTATCAAAGATTTTGTCTTTACTTTAATGACTGATTGATTTCGAGCCAAAGTAGCGGGGAATTACCCAAATAATATATTTAAAAAACAATTCACTTAAAATTTAAGTTTAGGGTACTTGATACTAGGAAGTACATGCTAATTTATTTATTTTTATTTGCTGTCATCATGTTAACTGCAACTTAACACTCGAAATTCAAATACTTCTTATATCGCGTTTATCTGATGAAACTTTGGATGCTTGCTATTTTTAAGAAGTTACTTAAAATGATGAAGTACAAAAGAATTAACACAAGAGTACAAAAATATACAGTATAAAGAAAATCCTTAAAGTCCTTCAGTACGATGCAAATATGAAATTGATTTTTAGTTTATTTTTGTGCTCACGTTATGCTTTGTTTTTCTTTTTCATAAAACGAATTGGACTAAGTTTTAGTTAAGTATGTTAGCCATTTAAAACTGCTTTTTAGTTCACTGGTATGTTCTTTTGTTGTGTGTGTTTAATTTATTTTTTTTATTTAATTTTATTAAAAATGTTAGTACAAAAAGCCAATTGAGGATGGTCGAAGCAGGGATCGAACCCACGACTCTTGGTATGCAAGGCGGACGTACTAACCATTGCTCCATGGTGCCCAACTAAATGTATGTTTCTGTTTAATAAAGTTTGTTTAATCGACTCGTGGGCACCGAAAACGATGCTATATAACTATAACTGTTTGACTGCTACGTAGCCCAGCGGATAGTGTGTTGGTTACAGATTGTATGATCCGTGGTTCGATTCTCCGTCCAGGCGAAAGGTAAAATTTAAGAAAAATTATAAAATCGAATAATTTCTTCTACATTGTTTGTATTACAGAAAAAGGTGCTAAGAACTAAAAAACCTCGTGGAAGTGAGAAAGATGTGAGGGAAAATGCAATTAGCCACAAAAGATTGTTTTTTTTTGAGTTAGTCTTTATGAAAATGTTTTTACATCCTGGAAAAGAATAAACGTTTATCACAAATGTGGAAATTTTGTCTAAAGGATCCGAAGGAAATTATTTTGGTTTGTATGCATTTATCATCTCTAACTCATATTATCTTATAGTTCTTTTACTGTTATGTTCGTGAAAAATTTATCGTGACTGCAAAAGTGATGTTAACACCAAATCGATTATAAATGAGATTCATAAGCAAATCTTTGTATATGTCACCCCAATTTTTAAATAGAGCAATTCAATGAAATATATTAGATCTACAGCAAAAGAAACTCTACTCAACTCTTTAAAATTTATGTTGGCTACATAATTTTACTAGTCAAAGCCAATTTGGTTGGGCGAAGAAAAGAAGAACAAATTGGTGCTTTGCAAAAACTAAAGCTGCATATAAATGGAGCATATATGAGGCAGCTCCGTCATAGATGATTGCCTTACATGGAAGTGTACCATATCTATGCAAGTGACTTTGTATGCTGGCAGGTTGGCGAATTTTCTATATGGAAGTGTACCAATGGTTTGCGGCGCAACCAACCATTCACCACCCTTTTTATAGATAAGATAAAGACCAGCGATAGAGTCCATGCATCAGACCGTTATTCTAAAAAGAATAGATTAACATAAATAATATCTTAATAATCAGACGTTGGGCAAAATAGTAAACATGATAATGTATAAAAATTGGTGTTGAAATTATGAAAGGATGTCTTATGTCTGTGGGGAGAGTTATCGTTTTGCAATGATTACAGTGCATACCTTGGACATTGGATTTTATACACGCAAAGAAAAAAAAACGTTTTGAAAAACCGTGTACCGAAAACGTTTTTCTTTTGTTAGAGTTTTTTGAATTGCTTCGAAAAGTATACACTTTTATCACCAAAAAATTCGTTTGTTACAAAATGTTAATTTTTTTAATAAAAAAAAATTTTTTTTTGAACCAACAACACAGTCCATTTCGTTTATATCAAACACTGTTCTTTTCTGACTTTAGGTCTTTAATAAGACACATTTTACAGTTCAAAATTTAATATTCTACAATGTAATGTTGAACATTTTTTCGGAATCTTCCTAACATATCTGGAATATATGTAAAAAAAAATGGTCGAAGCAGGGATCGAACCCACGACCCTTTGCATGCAAGTCAGACGTAGCAACCACTGCTCCATGGTGCCCAACTAAATGTATTTTTCTATGAAATAAACTTTGTTTAATAGGCTCGTGGGCGCCTCAAGCTATGCTATTTAAATATAACTTATATGGGTAATTGTCTATTGATGACAATAACGGCTACATAGCCCAGTGGATAGTGTGTTGGCTTACAAATTGCATGGTCCGCGGTTCGATTCTCCGTCCAGGCGAAAGGTAAAAAAATTTTAAAAATTTATAAAATCGTATAATTTCTTCTACATTGTTTGTATTACAGAAAAAGGTGCTAAAGAACTAAAAAACTTCGTGGAAGTGAGAAAGATGTGAGGGAAAATGCAATTAGCCAGAAATTTTTTTTCAGTTAGTCTTTATGAAATTGTTTTTACATCCTGGAAAAGATTAAACGTTTATCACAAAAAGTATATACATTTCTTCCAAATACACTTCCTTTCAACGAAAAGCAAATGAGAAACGAACTTTGTTTGTCTAAAATTTCGTTTGGGAAGAAAGAATTATTTTTTTGCGTGTAGCGTCAATTTCACGACTCTTTTTTTTTGCGGTGATGATATATCACCGTTCCATAAATCTATGTCTTTTGCAGAGTTTCCCACAAGGTAGCTGACATGATGTATTACCAACT
>PGFW01000102.1:45274-55616 GCA_003123925.1 Haematobia irritans
AAGAACAATTCATCTCAGAAAAATTGGACCGGTAAGGTTGGCCACCGAGATCATGCGATTTGACGCCTGATAGAACTATTTTTTGTGGCGGCTACGTTTCAAGGTCTAAAGTCTACAGAAATAAGCGGCAACTATTCCAGCTTGGAAAGACAACATTTCCGAAGAAATTCGGGCTATCGCGCCCGAAATGCTCGAAAAGTTGCCCAAAATGGGACTATTCCGAATGGACACCTAAACGCGCCGCGTCAACATTTTAATGAATTATCATTCAAAAGTAAATGTCATGGAACCAATCTAACGTGTTCAAATAAAAACCGATGAGAGTTTTTTGCAAAATTTTAGCGTTTTTTTTTTTTAAAGTTATTCAAGCTTTCTGTAACAAATCGACCCTTTACAAAGCAATAATCGATCCACTTTCGATTTTCACATAGTAAAAAATCGATTTTCGAATTATTTTTAACAAACAAATATCGAATATTCGATTTTTCATAATTTCATAGAAATATTGATGTATTACCAAATATTCGATTAATGAAAATCTAATTGTGTTTTAAGAGTGTGATATAAAAGCAAACAGATGGGAAACGCCCAAGAATAGTGTTGTAAAAACAGCCCATTTTTTATTATTCAAAATTAAAAATAGTCTGAAAATCTAAAGTTCAATTTTACGATATTTGTAGGATTGACTTTTCTAGATTTTCATGCAAATTTCGAATAGATCATATCTCGATTAAATCCCTAATCTCAAGACATTAAAACCGGGGTATACATACTAGTGCTGAATAACCGTGATGCAACTCTGATTTTCTCTTTCGTCTATTCCTTTGCGCGGTTTTGTTTTTATAAGCCCCTCCAGGAACTATTGAAGGATGTATGGTGAAGTGAACCCGAAGGTCTATTTGTTTGCCATTATAATCCACTCCCTCCCAATATTTATACGAGTCCATATTCTTTACAGTGGCATAATTATTAAGTTGTATATGAAATACCACTCGTGGCATTTTGTTCTTGCTTACTTCTTTGGTGTCCAGACCGCTATTTGTTTACTCGCATATTGAAGTTCATCATTGTTATTTATTTAAGCTCGCGCAGAGATAATGTCAATGTTTGTGGCTTACCTTCTTGTATTACAAAAAAGAGACAGCCACATATTATTCTATATATTATTAATATTGAAATTTGTTATAAAGATTATACCGATTGTAGTAATGATAGGTCCGAAAGAAGTTTTACTGAATCATCTGCTATATGTATTACATCTAGAATCGGTTAAAATGCAGTCAATAGGTCTTTTTCTTTATTTTATTAACCGGACCAGAACATGACCGGCCTGGCACCAAACTTTCGGGCCGTATTACTTGTTTTTTTTTGGTTTTATGTTCAAGCGGGTACCGAAAGCTCAGAAACGGCTGATCGACTTTACTTTAAATTTTTAGAGAACGTTAGAGCGGTGTAATGTTGTATCTCATTTTGATATCTCGGTCACGGGGAAGGTGACCACCCGCCTCGCCATACTTTGAACGATATGGACGAGTGTTTGACATTTTAAGGGGGTGGCTCACGCAGAGACGAGGAATATGATCACCCAATTGTTTCAAGAGCAAAATGTATTTTGGATGGGTGACCATGTAACATGTTCGCTGCCGCATTTTATTTCTGTTTCGGAAGCATGTTCATGTTGCGACGAAAACAACATTTTGCGACAAACATGCACATGCGTCCCATACAAAAATAACCATTTTGCTCCATTGAAACATGTCTGAGTATCATATGCCTCTTGGGTTAAGGCAAAAATCACATTTTTTCGATATATGATCGTTGAGAGGACTCCCCTGTGACGAGCTACATGTGAAAAAATTTAAACATTCTATTAGACGACACCTTTGGCCGGTTTCAAAATTTCAGCGACAATTGGGAGAACTTTGGTCCAAGCGAACTTTTTTCCGGTATTTGTCGGAAAGTACAGTGTGTAAAAAAAACTAAAACATCTCCGATACTTGAAATTACAGGAGGACCGAGAATATTGAAATTAAAAATATCCAATTCGTCTTTGAATTGTGCAGGCAAGGTTCGGCCGTTGGCCGTCTATACAAAGACTCCACTACTTTAATTATGCTCTCAGTTAAAAAAAAAAAAAAACAATCAGGGAAACGCAGCAATGGCGGGCAGGCTTCGTTCAGTTACCAAGTCTTTGAACATGCGACTTCGCTAGATTATAAGAGCTGATAATAATATCTCCTGCAAACACTGTCGTCAACATCAGATCGGGGCAACTTTCCGTTATTTTTGATACTACTAAGTTTAAATGTTGACAATTTTAGAACTGGTAAATCTTTATACCTCCTCGAGTAATGGTTTCCTTGGCCGCAGCCAGTGATTCTTGTGTGGGATTTTAATTGTTTTGGGAAGTTTAATGTGTTGCACGCCTAGGATGCTAACAATGCAGCCCAGGCGCTTCCAGAAAAATTTTGTCAAAATGTTATTTCTATAGAAAATTTTGTCAAAATTTTATTTCTATAGAAAATTTTGTCAAAATTTTATTTCTGTAGAAAATTTTGTCAAAGTTTTATTTCTATAGAAAATTTTGTCAAAATTTTATTTTTATGTCAAAATTTCATTTCTATAGAAAATTTTGTCAAAATTTTATTTCAATAGAAAATTTTGTCAAAATTTTATTTCTATAGAAATTTTTTTCCAAAATTTTTTTCTTTTAGAAAATTTTGTCAAATATTTGTCACATTTTATTTCTATAGAAAATTTTGCCAAAATTTTATTTCTATAGAAAAATTTTGTCAAAATTTTATTTTTATTGTCAAAATTTCATTTCTATAGAAAATTTTGTCAAAATTTTATTTCTATAGAAAATTTTGTCAAAATTTTATTTCTATAGAAAATTTTGTCAAAATTTTATTATTATAGAAAATTTTGTCAAAATTTTATTTCTATGGAAAATTTTGTCACAATTTTATTTTTATGTCAAAATTTCATTTCTATAGAAAATTTTGTCAAAATTTTATTTCTATAGAAAATTTTGTCAAAATTTTATTTCTATAGAAAATTTTGTCACAATTTTATTTTTCTATAGAAAATTTTTTCAAATTTTTTATTTCTATAGAAAATTTTGTCAAAATTTTTATTTTTATGTCAAAATTTTCATTTCTATAGAAAATTTTGTCAAAATTTTATTTCAATATGAAATTTTGTCAAAATTTATTTCTATAGAAAATTTTGTCAAAATTTTCTTTCTATAGAAAATTTTTTCAAAATTTTATTTCTTTAGAAAATTTTGTCACAATTTTATTTTTATGTCAAAATTTCATTTCTATAGAAAATTTTGTCAAAATTTTATTTCTATAGACAATTTTGTCACAATTTTATTTCTATAGAAAATTTTGTCAAAATTTCATTTCTATAGAAAATTTTTTCAAAATTTCATTTCTATAGAAAATTTTGTCAAACGTTTTATTTCTATAGAAAATTTTGTCAAAATTTTATTTCTATAGAAAATTTTGTCAAATTTTTTTCTATAGAAAATTTTGTCAAAATTTTATTTCTATAGAAAATTTTGTCAAAATTTTATTTCTATAGAAAATTTTGTCAAAATTTTATTTCTATAGAAAATTTGTCAAAATTTTATTTCTATAGAAAATTGTGTCAAAATTTTATTTCTATAGAAAATTTTGTCAAAAATTTTATTTTTATTGTCAAAATTTTATCTATAGAAAATTTTGTCAAAATTTTATTTCTATAGAAAATTTTGTCAAAATTTTATTTCTATAGAAAATTTGACAAAATTTTATTTCTATTGAAAATTTTGTCGAAATTTTATTTCTATAGAAAATTTTGTCAAAATTTTATTTCAATAGAAAATTTTGTCAAAATTTTATTTCAATAGAAAATTTTGTCAAAATTTTATTTCTATAGAAAATTTTGTCAAATTTTATTTCTATAGAAAATTTGTCAAAATTTTATTTTTATGTCAGAATTTTATTTCTATAGAAAATTTTGTCAAAATTTTATTTCTATAGAAAATTTTGTCAAAATTTTATTTCTATAGAAAATTTTGTCAAAATTGTATTTCTATAGAAAATTTTGTCAAAATTTTATTTCTACCAAAATTTTGCCAAAATTTTAGTTCTATAGAAAATTTTGCCAAAATTTTATTTCTATAAAAATTTTGACAAAATTTTGTCACAATTTTAGTTCTATAGAAAATTGTGTCAAAATTTTATTTTTATAGAAAATTTTGTCAAAATTTTATTTTTATGTCGAAATTTCATTTCTATAGAAAATTTTGTCAAAATGTTATTTCTATAGAAAATTTTGTCAAAATTTTATTTCTATATAGAACATTTTGTCAAATAAAATTTTTTTTATATAGACAATATTCTCAAATTTTTTTCTATATTCATTCATAAATACAGGAACTCCGAACTCGCATTTTCATGTCACCAGCATTTGTAAGACGATCACCAGGCTCATGGTGTTGTGGTTCGAAATCTTGATATTATTGCAGCGTGCTGGAGGATTATTACTGATTTTCTACAGCAGAGCCTTTTACTTTATTTTAGTTTAAAAAAAATATATTGCAGATTTTTGTGAGGAATTTTTGGGGACGAAAACATCATAATTTTGGGACAAAAGCCAGAAAAATACTGGCAACACTGGTTGCACACATGGAAATGTGAAACATATTTGGGATGACGACAGCCAATGAACGCGGAATCTGGCAATAGACCTTGTCAATCAATTTGTGTGCATTAATAAACTCATCTTCTACATAATACTGCATTACTTATAACGATAGCCCCTAGTTTCTAGAGTCCGTATAAATAGGTTTATTGTAATTTGTAATTATAATAAATTAAGTAATAAATAAATGAATGAAAATACTACCTTCTTAACGTTACCAATAGGGAAATTTCTATTGATTTTATAGTCAGAATAGTTCTGTCTCTAGAAACTAGTGTTGTTTTTTTCCACTTAGTACTTTTTCCCTCTCAAAGGTAAAATGTTCCCAATGATTTTCTGATGATAAACCAATACGGCATCGATTCATCTCCCATGTTGCAACGATGGCTTTGACTAATAATAAATAAACTTTAAGTTAATTAGCGTGTTAAATGGGTTTTTAATCAGTTTTACATGTTAATACCAGTAATAGAGCTACATAGTACAGCAGTACATCACGATCGATGCATCGAAGCCTAATACCAAAAACCAGACAGGAAATTTGATTAAATCACTTCAGTCATTGCTATATTGGAATGTGAAAGAGCTCTAAGGTATTTTCTTGAACATGGGAAATCTAATGATAGGCATATTTGTTGATGTGTTTTTTATTTTAAACTTTCACATAAGATTTTAGTCACGATAAAATGTTTATCACATCAGAGATAACTTTATGGATTTTTAATAGTGAAGCAACATACAAACATGGGATACATTTGGCTAATTAAGATATTCTTTAGATGGATAAATGATTTATTTTTCGATACGTGCATCAAAAGTATTTTAATTAATTTAGGAAACAACATTGAAGAATATATGCAGGTATTTCACGGCCTTTGGAAATTTTGGAAATATTATGGCAAAATTGCACTAAGCCCATAGACCATTTGATGCGCTATCGTGGTCAACATGGACTGTACTATCGATGCAAATAAAGATTTCATGGGTTTTTCTGAATTTTTCTGAATATTTTGTGTTCCTTTTTGTTTGGAAAAAATTTCGATAAAGAAAAAAAATCCCTAAATGAGATCTAATTTTAATTTTATAGAGCCTAGATTTAAAGCTTCGTAGGAAATATATTTATTAAAAAAAAAGCCGAATCTTTGGCCCGAATTTAATACAAATATCCTCAAGGGCAGGTCAAAAGTCTTTGGATCCAAGTTAACTCTTTTGGAGTTGCATTTATCATTTATGATGCATACATAGACGAGACTGTTGGTTGTACTTTTTTTCAGTGTATAAGCTGATTTATCCGTCGTATGCGTGCTGACTTGCTATATTTATTTGTGATGCCATTAGAACCTTATTCTTATATGAAATATTTGCTGTTTTTTTTTTGTTCTTTGTATTTCGAGGTTAAAAAAAATTGCAAGGTTAACTGTGGGGGTTTTGCTTAATTATTGCAATTTCTTCTTTCTTCTACTTGAGTTTCACAAGGTGTTTTTCACCAACCCAAATTATTATAATTGTAACCCCCACACTTATATTTAATTACTTAATTAAGTTTGCATGTATACCATGTTTTGGATTTTTTTTCTTTCAATGTCCGTCTGTTCGTAAGATGGATTTGCCTGTTCTGGTGTTATAAAAACACCAGAGATAATTAGAGGTGTTATATTAATTTATACAAATTTATAAATAGTTTCACACAAAGTATATATGAAGAGTTTTGCCAAACAGTTTTTTTTTCATCACATATGCCAGCAAAACATAGAGGTTCTTTAACAAGCATTTCTTCGTAAAATGCATTACGAGATCCTCGATCAAGATTGGCCCACTTCCGATGATGATCATTTTGAAAAGTCTTAGAAAATACGATATCAGAAAATTTTAAGAGATAATTTTAAATTTGAAAATTTAAATATGAAAAGTAAAACAAGCAATGAAAATAAAATAAAAAATTTTATCCCAGAGTGTGCTGTTTGACGTTTTCCCTTCCATGGATGTTCGTTTGAAAATGATTGGGAAATTAATTCTTAAATTTATTTATTGATTTCGGAATACGGTGTATTTCTGTCCTACACAGAAAAAATATCGCTAAAGTATTTTCACATAATAAGCTGATTGAAGTTAAAACTTTCAATTAAGAATGTAATTGTAAATAGTTACGTTTTTAATTAAAAAAATTTCTTGATTTTTGCTATCAACATCAATTAATTAATTTTAATTGAATCAATTAAACAATTAATTCAATTAATTCAAAACTAATTGAAAATTGTTCATTTTTGTATCATTTTTTTTTTATACCCTGCGCCACACTGTGGAACAGGGTATTATAAGTTTAGCTGGTATATGTTTGTTTAACCCACCAAGGAAAGGCAAGACGAGATAGAACAATGGTGTCCTTTTTTGGCAATAATGGCTCGCGGTGGTCCCTTGAGTCCGAATATAACCATCGTCCCGTCTGTCCTCCCGTCCGTCCGTTCCGTCCTGGTCTGTGAACACATTTTTGTGATCAAATCTAGGTTCGTCCCGCAATTAAGTTCCCAATCTGCCTTTTCAAATTTTGCACATGTTCCTAAATTTGGTGTCACCCCAAAGAATAGCAACCCTTATTGATTTTGGAAGAAAATCGTTTGCAGTTTATAATATAAGCTATTCTATCTTTCCCCGAATTAATGGCGAACTTAATAGGACCGTCCAACAGCCAGAGTTTTTATAGGCCGATATTGCGCTTTGAAATTTTTGTACAAACAGAGAGATCTTAGCTTATATCCCCAGTGCTGCCAAAATTTGCTTGATTGAAATCGATTCAGAAAAAATTTTAGATATACTTCCCATATAATATCTTTTCGCCCCCCCCGCGCCCCCCCCCCCCCCCCCGGCATACTGGCACTGAATATACGGTCCTAAGAAGCCACCGCGAGTTTTTGGCCCAATTTTGTTGAAATTTTGCACTCGGAGTACAATTAGTTAGTGCAGTTAAGTGTGCAAAATTTTGATTGAAATCGCGTTTCAGATTTAGATTAATAGCTCCCATATGATAACTTTTCGCCCTAGATATGGACTAATTACTGGTTCTAATAGCCAGAGTTTGGCCCATTTTGGTTGGAATTTTGCACAGGCGAGTAGATTTAGCATTGTAGCCTATGCGTGCCAAATTTGATTGAAATCTGGTTCAGACTTTATTATATAGCTCCATATATACGCTTTCGCGATTTACACTCATATGACCCACAGGAGCGCCCAATTTTTTACTCCGATTTAGTTGAAATTTTGCACAGCGAGCTAGAATTAGTCATTGTAGCTATGCGTGCCCAATTTGTTTGAAATTGCTGTTTCAGATTTAGGAAATATCTAAGCTGGCCATTGTTTTTTTCTATATTTATTATTATCAAAAGTCACAAGTAAACCATGAATTGTCCTTGATAGGTTTTGCTGCAAAATTAATACTTATAAGTTAGCTTTAAGATTATAGTTTTTAATAGTAAATTAAGCAACATACTATTATTGTAATTGGCCATAATTTCCTCTCTTACTCTGAATTTAACTTTGTAATTATTTTAGGCCTGTAGGGCTTTTCGATTACTAATGAAATAAATTCGAAATGAAAATGAAATGAAATTCACCAAACATTTATCCTTGTAAAATCGCCACTGCCTTAGTTCGAAAAGTTATTAGCAAAATGACTTCTAATTTTCCCAAACTTCTGAGTACATAGTAATATCGAGCGATTCAAATCACTAAATAAACTTTTGGCGAGAGTTTCCTTAAAATTGCGTCAGAATTTACAATGTTTCCCATATTGTTTTTACTAACAATTGTGCTCCCACCCTTAGTGCATTTAGCCGACTTAAATTTTTGGAGTCTAGTAGATTTTGTAGAAGTCTATCAAATGTGCTGGTTCCAGGATCGAGTGATATTTAACAATAATGTATGTATTTTTGGAGATAAACCCTTTACTATCATAAGCCCCCACACACATTTTGCACGGGATGTTGATAGTCGGGGGTATCCGGAGAATTTAATTATCTTACAAAGTGGGCAGAGGTATAATATAGTCGGCGCCCGCCCCGACTTTTAGACTTTCCTGTACTTGTCTCTTAAAACAATCATTTTTCTTTGATTTGAATTCATTTCAATGTAAAAAATTTAATTTTTACTGATCTTTTTAATGTATCTCTTACACCTAGTTTAAACTGAACACGCGTTTGGAATATTCATTCCAATTTTATAGCCAAATGGATTTAGCCAGTGCTTTTTGCGACAAACTCTTAACAATAATTTTGTATCATTTTATTAATTCTTACACCTGTTTTTCTAAATCCTAATTGCACGTAAAACAAAAGTCGGCCACTTGAGGGAACAGACCGTCAACCATTTAAACAAGCCCTTTGCACTGCAATCCTTGCCATCACTTACTTAAAGAGTGATTCGAAATCAGCTGTCTTTGGATGTGTATTTTAAAAAATATTGTTAAATTTTTTGCCGAAACTAAGATATTTTGGTGTTTACTGATTCTCTCAATGGCTTGCCTGAAACGTTCTGACCTAAAACTATTTTCAAAAATTTCGCAATTTTTTTTTAGGATTCGTGATTCACCAATTTTGTTTCGAAAACAAATTTTTAATTAATTGTGTACCTTTTTATTAATTTTTACTCTGTTTTTAACCTATTTGACAAAAAAAAATTAAATTAAATTATTAAATATGAAAAACCCGAATTATAAAAAAATTGAATTAATAGAAATTCCTGTGTAGTTAAAATAGAGAAAATCTTTGGGAATACATTTTTGGAAGTGCTTTGAAGTGCTTGAACCTTTAGAACAACTTCCAATTTGTTTGCTGGGAATATGTATAATATCAAAAGTAATGCCTTGCGAAAAACTTCGGAAAATGTTTGTTGGGTGCGAGATACAATTTATATGATTTATACGATTGTTCCAGATTCCCAGAGCTCCATCGTAGAATGTATGTTGCATTCCTAGAGTGGGGAATTATGGAATAACCAATGAAAGTGTCCTTTTGAGCCAAAATTTTTTGACAATAAGCCAAATTAGACTTTCTCGTAAAAGTTTGATAGTGGTCACCAACATCAAATGTCAATAAGACGATTTGACGCACTTAATAAAACAATCAAACGTCGATTAGCCGATTTTGAAGATTGCAAAATGACGAAATCGAGATTAAACTTTTTTTTTGTAGCCACATAGTCGAATTCACCAAATTCGACTTTACGACTTTTTCTTAAAAGTTCGGTTCGTGGATTTTGGCCTCCTGACAAGACCGATTTCGACTAACAAGACCGATTTCGACCAACATCAATTTGATGCAATTGATCAAAAATTCAAATTTCGAATTTGAAAATTATAAAAAGTTGAACTCGACTTTTAAATTTTCTTTTTCGTTAAAGTTCGCTTATTCGTTCGGTAGAAGAATTAGAATTAATTAGAGTCGATTAGCCGTTTTTTGAGGATTACAAAATGTAGTATTCCATGTCCATTTTTTTTTTTTTGCTAAAAATCGAACTCGCCAAATTAGATTTTGACTAACATCAATTAACAAAGTTCATTAGTCGATTTTGAAAGACGACATCGAGATTTAATTTTTTTTTTTGTCAAAAAGTCGAATGCACTTCACATTCGACTTTACGAATTTATCTTTAAAGTTTG
>PGFW01000108.1:9444-19490 GCA_003123925.1 Haematobia irritans
CATATTGTACGAATATTTTGGGCCATTTCAGGCGTAAGGCCGTTTTGTGAAAATCGACATTTTGATATTTTTTAGTGCCAAACTTACTCCTAGGCGCAAAAAACCATCGGATTAAGAGTTGTGTAGCCATTGTTTTGCAAAAATAAAGCGAGAAACCAAATGTATTAAAAATAAAATCAAAATTAAAATTTAATTTTTAATTAAAGTATAACTAAATTTAAAACTATAATTAAATTCTAATTACTTTTTTGAAATTTTAAAAATTAAAATAAAATTATAATTAAAACTTGAAATTAAAATTAATTTTTAAAATTAGAATTTACATCAAAATTAAAATTACACATGCAATTTAAATTGAAAGTTAAAATATATTTAAACTTAAAATGAAAATGAGAATATTATTTAAATTTATATATTAAATATTTAAACTTTTTTAATTTTATTTTATTTTAATGATTATTTTTTAAAAATAAAAATGAAAAATAAAAATTTAGATTTAAATTAAATTAAACTAAATAAACGTAACTCTTGAATGGCATTAGTTTGAATATGTTTCGCCTATTATTTAGTATATATTTAATTATTAATTAACGTATATAAATTTAAAATTATAATTAAATTTTAATTTAGTTTTTTTATAATTTTAAAAATTAAAATAAATTATAATTACATACTTAAATTTTCCTATAGATATAATTTTAATAATAGATTTTTAAATATATATAATATTAAATATATAAATTTTATTTTATTTTAAAGATTTATATATATATATATATATAAGCTTAAATAAAAATTATAGCGAAAAATAAAATTTAGATTTAAATTAAATTAACTAAATTGATGGATTAGTTATTGGAAGTATTTTTCGTAATAATATATCATATATATATATATGTTATATTTAATTTTAAATTAAAGTAGCAATTAATTTAAAACTGATAAAAGTTATTTTGATATAGATATATATATATATAATAAATTAAACAAATTATAAATTAAACTTAAATTAAAATAGAATATAATTAAATAAATTTAAAAATTAAATATAAATATTTACATTTTTTAAATTTTTATATATATATTATATATAGTTTTTATTTTTAATTAAACCTTAAAAATAAAATTAATACGAAAATAAATAATTTTAGATTTAATTAAATTTAAACTAAATGCGAATGGCATTAAGTTTTGGAATATTTTTCCGTATGATTATAGCGATAAATAGATTCAGCATATAACGGAATTTTAAACAAGGCAAAAAAATATTAGTTTTCTTTTTCAGTGTGTGTGTGTCTTTTCAATATTAGGGAGGTATCTTATTATTGTTGCAATTCCTTTAATATTTCATTATTTGTACTACCCGGCAAATTCATCTGGTGTTTATGCGTGTTTTAGCTATTGGTGCTATACATTTTAAATGAACTGATTGAAAATATTATGGAATTTATCATGTAGAACCCAAAGCGTATGATATGGTACACTCCTCTTGTTAGCCATAGGAATATTAAAATTGTTGTCTACAAACAAACGCTATGGTTACTAAATATTGCCAACATCAAATAACACTTATACGCTGATGCGTTATCGATACAAACTGCAATTATATCTACACATCTATTAATATGTTTGAAGGGGTATGGGCTTGGGTAAAAATTGGCAGAGAAAGGATGGCCATAAATATCATGAACTGACTGGAAACGATAGAGAAAAGTTAATCAAATTGATGCCTGCTTGCTTTAAGCCTTTTTTTAATGCGGGCAATATGCAACTCGATGCGGATATATACGCCGGACTTTAAGACCAGCATTTTATAACCTGCCTTTTTGAGTGAGTTGAAAAAACCGCTCTATTGATTTTGTTGAATTTTTGAAATGGCGACAACTGATTTTGTGTGTGAACAATCAACATTCCATTTTTTTGCTTTTGAAAGGCTTTTTAATTTGATTCGCATGGCGAAATGGCTTCTTTGGCCATTTATATGTTAGCACTAATTTAGAGAGTAACAAGCGCTCTGATTAGTTTATCAAAGAATGTGCCAATAACGTGATTGTTTGTGTTCATTTTGCCATCGAATGAATTGAATGGCATGCATATGCCAGGATAATAGAACAAGGGATGCCATACTAGAAATGGAATGGAGATTTACCAGCACAACTTTAAATGTTTTTTTTTATATTAGCTTAAACTTTGTTTGAATTTTGAAATTGAATTTTTTTATTTTTTTCTTAACTGTTTTAAATAATTTTAATTTTGAAAATATTTTTTTTTATTTTATTACAGTCCGCAATATTCGCCTTGCAATTTAAGATTTCCTATATTAAATTTTTTGTTATCCGCTAAACGAAATTACCTCTATTGTTATAATGGTTAAAATGTCGCATCCTAAATGCGCGGCCGCCTCTCTTCCCCCCACCTAACAAATATACCACTTCCTGTGGACCACATACATATCATACCATGGCAAGCCACCACATGACTGCACAACCCAACCAAACACTCGCATTCCTAACAAATTTTTTTTCAGTGGTCTAAATTGTGTAAATGTAACAAAACTATAGTTGCCGTGTTACCTTCATTAAAGATGGTCCATAAAACAATGTGAATGTAGTTTTTAGGTGCATTGGGCCATTGGTTCCATAAAACACTAGGCTAGATCAAGTTTAAAAATCAGACCACAAAAAAATGAACCATTTAGAAATAACAACCAAGACATTTCCAGCATATGCAACTATAACAGTATTTGCCAATGGAAAAATTTGTTTTTGTTAATTTTCTATACTTTGTTTAAATGATTGATGTTCATGTCTCGATTATCGGAGAGAGATTGCATTAGTACTTGGTGTTAACCTAAAGAATGTTTGTTATAAAGCAATTAAGAACGTGAAGTTGATATGAAAGTGTGGAAAATTTTTTTGGACTATGATATGCTAATGGAATAATGAAAGGTATATCTACGCGGTAGGTTATATCTAAATAGTTTAGTTTCAATGATATTCCCCCAACTTCAGGCAAAATTGCAGATGTAACTTTAATATAATGAGAATTTTTTAAATAAACTCCAAGAGTCATAATGACGAGGAAAATACCGAAGAATATAGAAAATATATCCTACTGGAAATGATCATCGCAGGAGTCGTTCTTTTAAGCCAGTTCTGCGTGTGTATGGACCGAAGTTAACCTAACCTAACCTAACGTGGGTTTGTCGTTGACGGAGGATAAAGAACTGATTTGGACTCATTCCAAAGGACAATTATGATAGATATATGTAAATGCATTTTTTTATTATTTAATTGTATTGTTTAAAAAGCAAAATATTGGAAATAATATTTAAATTTTTCGATCAGTTTAGATTTTTTTGGAATTGTCCATCTTTGGTACAAATTATGGCTTCAAAGGCCCGAACAAGCAATAAAAGCTACCGAAAAGTATTCTATGGTATCTTTGGTCCATTCAACTGGTAGAAAGTTTCGTTATACCTTAACGAGTGTGTCATTAAAAGTGCGCCAATGAAAGAAAAATAGTTAATAAACGAAATTTTCGTTTAATTATAACGAACTTCTGTTAACCCAAGTAACGTTTCGTACTATTACGAATTTTTCATTGGCATTAATGAACAGCGTTTTTCGTTATAATCATATGAAAATTTTCGTTGGCTTAATTTTATATGAAATTTTCGTTTGTTGTGTCACCGCGAACTATGTTCAGGGGAGGATTTTAGCTATTCTGTAGTGCCAACTTCAGTCTCCCAAAATGCCCCCCGGAACCAAAAGTGCAAACGGATTTAAATCCGACATTTGAATTATCATTGTGTGGCAGAAAGGCTACTTTTTAAACTATTTCTGGCTGAGGTGTTGGAATGATCCATGTTGTGTTGAGAATATCCATGATCTGCGACCGAAATGTTTGTTCAGCTCAGAGCTTCAATACCTGGCTTTTAGAAACTGGAGCCTTCTGCCGCACAATGGCCTCCAAAGGCTCCTTTTTAATCTATTCTTGTTGATGTTGTGGACAGAGCATCGGTTGCCACAGTTTGGTAGAATTCTAATCAAAAATTATAAATTTTATTACTGGTTGGTAGATGGTAATTTTTGTTGTTTTCGTAGATTTTGCAAATGTTCTCTCCATTAAGAGTACAATATTCTACAGAAATAAAATGGGAATTTTTCAATAGAAATAACTTTGAAAAAATTTTCTTAGATATGACAATTTGCAAGAAGAAATAATAAATTTTTACAGAACTTTCTATAGAAGAAAAATTTTGCAAAATTTTTTATAGAAACAACATTATGACAGAATTTATCGAGAGAAAATAAAATCGTCTAACACTATTATTCTATAGAAATAAATTTGACGCAAATTTTTATAGAATAAAATGTTAGCAAAATTTTCTATAGAAAAAAAATTTTTGACAAATTTTACATAGAACTCGCATTTTGATACATTTTCTTATAAATATAAAATTTAGCACAAAATTTCCTACAGAATAAAGAATTTTGACATAATTGATATAGAAATAAAATTTGGACTAAATTTCTATAGAAGTAAATTTTGACAAAATTTTCTATATAGAAATAAAATTTGGACAAGATTTTCTAAGAATAAATTTGACAAATTATCTATAGAAATAATATTAAACAAAATTTTGTTCTATAGAAATAAAGATTTTTGGAAATATTTTCTAAAAGAAATAAAAATTTGACAAAAGTTTTCTATAGAAATAATATTCAACAAAATTTTGTATAGAAATAAATTTTAAACAAATTTCTATATAGTAATAAAATAAAAAAAGAATTCTGATAGAAATAAAAAAGTTGCAAAATGTTTTTAGAAGATAAAATGTTGACAAAATTTTCTATAAGAAACAAAGTTGTGACAAAATTTTCTAGAGAAATAAAATCTTGACAAAATTTTCTAAAGAAATAAAAAATTTTAATAAATTTTCTATAATATACATAAATTTTTTCAAACCTATTCTATACGAAATAAAGTTTTTTGACAAATTTTTTTATAGACAATAACATTAAAAAATTCCATGGAATAAAATGTTGAAAAAATTTTCTATAATAAAAATTTTTACAAAGTATTCTATAACGAAATACAAAGTTTTGATAAAATTGTTTATAGAAATCCTGTTGAAAACTTCTATAGAAATAAAATGTTGACCAAATTTTCTTAGAATAAAGACTTGACAGAATTTTCTAAAGAATAAAAATTTGGACAAAATTTTCTATGGAATAAAATCTAATAATAATTTTCTTAATGAAATAAAATTTGAAAAATTTCTATAGAATAAAATTTTGACAAATTTTTCTAATAGAATAAAATTTTGACTAATTTTCTATAGAAATCAATTTTGGCAACATTTCTATAAGAAATAATATTTTACAGATCTTTCTTAAATAATTTTGACAAAATTTTTTATTGAAATAAAGTTTTGACAAAATTTTTCTCATAAATAAAATTTTTTTGACAAGCTGTTCTATAAGAAATAAAGTTTTGACAAAAATTTTTATAGAAATAATAGCAACACAATTTCTAAAAGAATAAAATTTTGAAAAAATTTTGTATAGAAATAAGATCTTGGACAAAATTGTCTAAAGGAAATAAAAAATTTGGTCAAATTTTCTATTGAATAAAATTTTGACAACAATTTTCTATAGAATTAAATTTGACAAATTTTTACAAATTTTTCTATAGAAATAACATTTTTGACAATAATTTTCTAAAGAATAAAAATTTTGACAAAATTGTTATAGGAAATATAAGTTTTGACAAAATTTTGCTATAAATAATAAAATTATTTACAAACTATTCTAAGAAATAAAGTTTTGACAAAATTTTTTATAAAAATAATCGTTCAAAAGTTCTAAAGAAATAAAATTTCTGAAAAAATTTTGTATAGAAATAAAATCTTGACGAATTGTAGTAAAGAAATAAAAATTTGTTCAAAAATTTTCTATTGAAATAAATTTTGAAAAATTTTTTAATTGAAAATAGAATTTTGAAAAATGTTTCTAATGAATAACAATCTTGACAAATTTTCTATAGAAAATAAAGTTTTGACCAACATTTCTATAGAAATAATTTTTTAGCCAATATTCTATGAGAAATAAAGTTTGACAAAATTTTTTATCGAATAATAGTTCAAAAATTCTAAAGAATAAATTTAAAAAATTTTGTATAGAAATAAAATTCTTGACAAAATTGGTCTAGCAGAAATAAAAATTGGACAAAATTTTTCTATAGAAATAAAATTTGACAAAGGTTTCTAATTTAATAAAATTAAAACAAAAGAAAAATCAATTGAATAGCGATTTTGAGCAAAATTTCTATAAGATATAAATATTTGACAAAATTTTCCATAGATATGAAATCTTGACAGAAATTTTTTTATAAATAAAAATTTTACATACGAGTATTCTAACTAGATATAAATTTTGACATAAAATTTTATAGAAATAACAGTTTGAAATTTTCCTATAGAAATAAAATTTTGACAAAATTTTCCTATATGAAATAAAATTTAAACATTTTTCTAAAGAATAATTTTGACAAAAATTATTCTAATAGGAATAACTTTTTGACAAAAATTTTTCTAGAAATAAAATTTTTGAAAAATTTTGACAAAATTTTTCTATAGAATAAGTTTTGAACAAAATTTTCTATAGAAATAAATCTTGACACAAATTTTCGTAAAGAAATAAAAATTTGACAAAATTTTTCTTAGAAATAACATTTTGACAAAAATTTTCTATAGAAATAAATTTTTGAAAAATTTTGACAAATTTTCTATAGAAATAAAGTTTTGACAAATATTTCTATAGAAATATAATCTTGGCAAATTTTCTAAAAAATAAAACTTTTGACAAAAATATTCTATAGAAAATAAAGTTTTGATTTTTTTTACATATTTTTTTAAAGAAATAAAAGTCGAAAATTTCTATAGAATAAAATTTTGAACAAAATTTTCTAAGAAGTAAAATTTTGAAAAATTTTCTATAGATACAGATCTTGGCTAAATTTTCTTAAGAAAAAAAATAAAATTTTTGACAACCACTTTTCAATAGAAATAAATTTGTGACAAAATTTTTCTATAGAAATAAAGTTTTGCAACTTTTCTATAGACATAAAATTTTGATAAAATGTTCTATAAAAATAAAATTTTGACAAATTTTTATAGAAATAAAATTTTGAAAATACATTTTCTATAGATTATAAATTATTGACAAAATCTTCTATGAGAAATAAAAATTTGTTAAATTTCTTATCTGCAAATAAAACTTTATAAATTGGTCTATTATGAAATAAAACTTTTATAAAATGTTTTATAGAATAAAGTTTTGAGCAAAAATCTTTTCAAATAGAAATAAAAATTTTGACAAAATTTTCTATAGAAATAAAATTTCAAAAAAATTCTATTTGATATTATTTCCAAAATGTTCTATTAAAAGCAATGAAAATATTTTCTATGAAATAAAATTTTTGAAAAAATTTTATAGAATTCAAAATTTAACAAAATTTTATAGAACAACATTTTAACAATAATTTGTATTGAATTATATAATTTTGCTTCCATTTTCCTATAGAAATAAAATTTAAACAAAATGTTCTATAAATTATATATAAAAATTTTCTTTGGAATAAAACAATTTCTTTTTATTCAAACAAAAAAAAATTGGATTCGAACAAGCTTCAAAATAAATATATTTTTAATTTAGTGATTTTTTTAACATTGTCCTCTAAATTTTGGTAGATTATTGTTGTTATAGTTGGAAACGCGTAGTGCCGACTTGGTGTTTTAAGCATGAATTGACTTCTTTAATTGAAATAGTTTTTTTTTTTTTTTTTTGTACTAAAAATCATTGGAATCTGAAATTCAATTTTTTTTCTTTCAAAATACAAAAGATTTCTTTTAAGCAGAATATAAAAATGTCAAAGACTAAATTTGGCCATATCTCGAACTCTTAATGTCCGCTTTAATTATGTTGACTTGTTATCAAATATTCCTCACATTTTATTTTATTTATTAATGTGATGTTGAGTCAAGGCTTTAATAGCTTTATTAATAATTATTTTTTTATTATTTAAGATGATATAACATAGTCCAAACAATTTATTTTTCATTGGAGATATATCCAAAACGGAAATAAAAACTCACCATAGAAGTTTCCATGTGTTTTTTTTAGACGGCGTTAAAATTTACCCAAAAAAATACATTAATTAATTTTAATTCTCATTTTTTTTGTGATAACCATCTTGGATTATTTTTTGTTTTAAAAATTTCTCACATGTTTTTTTTTGTTTTTGATAACGACAGATGATTTCGAAACATAACTTTTAATACATTTAATAGTACATCGTTTTTTTGTGTTCTATTTTTGTTGCCCCCATAATTATACTAAAGGGACAGACAGAACACCTTTTGGTAATAAACACACATTCTATGTAAGCATTTCTCATAGAAAGCAACATAAAATTGGGGTAGTAACGGCCAAGGTACCTTTCAATAATTTGGTAGAATTAAAGCCAGTTCTGCTTATATTTCTATAAAATTGTTTGAGTCTAAAATAGCCAATGACAGCCTAGGGTGTACAAAGTCTGCACTGGTTTCATCTACAGTAGATAGAAGAGAGCGTAGAGAGGAGTGAGAGGGATTAGAGTGACAGAGAGACTATGAGGTAGCCTTTTGTAGGCATGGATTGTAAATTGAATATTGTTACGAATAATTCACTGTTTCAATGATGGTGTTAGCTTGTAATGGTGATGTACAATGGTTAGGTGGTTGTTTTTCTATCATTATTTTATAATATTGATTACCGTTAAATTGTTTATAACCATATGTCATGTTTTTACCATATAATGTTATGTATCTCAAGGTGTGGCGTATGGTTTGTGTGTGTGTGTGTGCGTTTGTTTGTTCATACATCCGTTTAAAGTATTCCTGTTTTTCCACGCACCAATATCATTATTATCGATAGAATGTGAATGCTATTGGAATTTATATTTTTCAGCATTTTTTCGGGCAAATAAAATTATTTTACTGCATATATATTATTGTTATAGTACCAGTATACTATTTGTAATCAGTAACATTGGATAAAGTTATAAAACCCAAACAACAAATTATTAATTATTTTTATTTCAAATTTCAAGGGCAAATAATATTGAATGCTTACATTTTACTTGGTAAAAATAAAGGTACGAAATACAATTTTATGGGAAAAATTAGATAGCTCGTATGAAATTTGAGTTAAACTCAATTGAATTTATTAAGATTCAACGATTTAAAAAACAAATGTAAATTGCAAGAAATTCCATTTACGAATTATTCTTTATGCATAAAGTAGAAAAAATGAAAAGAAAAATCAATTGGAGCCAAATCGTGAAAGTTTTAGAATCCCATAGTTCATATCTAAATTTTTTGTGAAACGTGCACAAACACTTTTTTTGCGTTGGTTTTCATGGATTTTATTTTATAGCGAACAATTCTTGTAATAACAGCCAGCAAAAAAGCGTCGCCAAAAAAGTAATGAAAATGGTTTATTTTTTTTTTTGGATTCTGAAATGGTTCCAAATCGACCCAGAGCGATGAATTAAACAACAGCCGTTGCACTAAAATTTGGCATAACTTTCTATGGTGCAATTCGAATTAAGGTTTTTGGAATGTGAATTAAAAAACTGTGTTGATGTTTTGAAATATACTAAATTTATAATGACTTTATGATTTTTTAATGCTTTCTAACGATTGTCTGACAACGTTTGATCTGAAATATTTTCAAAAGATTCGCAATTTTTCTACAATTTTTTCGAACAAATTTAATAGTGTTCAACATATTCTAATTCTTAATCTGTTTTCAACTGATTTGAAATTAATAAAATTACCCCTTAAAGTAAAGAACGGAATTAAAGTTCGGCCGGGCCGAATCTAAATACCCACATCATGACTTTTTTTTTTTTTTTTTTTTTTTTTTTTTTTGTATCTTATTGTGCAAATTACAAACATTAATACATTTCGTTTGCGCCATTAGGCATTTATCTCTCTT
>PGFW01000108.1:29077-46242 GCA_003123925.1 Haematobia irritans
AAGAGAGATAAATGCCTAATGGCGCAAACGAAATGTATTAATGTTTGTAATTTGCACAATAAGATACAAAAAAAAAAAAAAAAAAAAAAAAAAAAAAAGTCATGATGTGGGTATTTAGATTCGGCCGGCGAACTTTAATTCCGATATACTTGTTTTATTTTAGGGGTAATTTTATTAATTTTAAATCAGTTGAAAAACAGATTTAAGAATTAAGAAATGTTGAACACTATTAAATTTGTTCGAAAATGCAAATATTAGAAAAAATTGCGATCTTTTTGAAAATATTTCTATAGATCAAACGTTTCAAGACAATCGTTAGAAAGGGCATTAAAAAATCATAAAGTCATTGATAAATTTATTATATTTCAAAACATCAACACAGTTTTTTAATTCACATCGCAAAACCTTAATTCGGATTCGCACACTAGAATTATGCAAATTTAGTGCAACGGCTGTTGTTTAATTCATCAGATCTGGCGTCGATTTGTGAACCATTTCACGATCCAAAAAATAAACCATTTTCATTACTTTTTGGCGACGCTTTTTTGCTGGTGTTATTGACAATAATTGTTCGCTATAAAATAAATCATGAAAACTAACGCAAAAAAGTGTTTTGTGCACGATTTCCAAAAATTTAGAATGAACTATGTGGGATTCGTAAACTAAATGTCACGATTGGCTCCAATTGATTTCTTTTCATTTTTGCTATCTTTATGCATAAAGAATAATTTCGTAAATGGAATTTTCTTGGCAATTTACATTGTTTTTTAAATCGTTGAAGTCTTAATAAATTGCAATTGAGTTTATATTCAAATTTTCATACGAGGTAGTTAATTTTTTCCCATAAAATTGCTATGTTTCGTATATTATTTTTTACGCGGAGTAAATGGAAGCAATTCATGTATTATTTGCCTCTGTCGGAAGATTTGAAATAAAAATAATAATAATTTGTTTTTGTGTGTTTTATAACTTTATCCCAATGTTTACTGATTACAAATGTATTGGTACTATACAATAATATATTGCAGTAAAAATAATTTTATTTCCGAAAAAATGCTGAAAAATTATAAATTCCAATAGCATTCACATTCATCGATAATAATGATATTGGTGCGTGGAAAATACAGGAATACTTTAACGGATGTATGAACAAACAAACGCACACACACACACACAAACCATACGCCACACCTGAGATACATAACATATATGGTAAAACATGAACATATGTTATAAACAATTTTAACGGTAATCAATATATAAAATAATGATAGAAAAACAACCACTAACCATTGTACATCACCATTACAAGGCTAACACCATCATGAAACAGTAATTATTGTAACAATATTCAATTTACAATCCATGCTACAAAAGGCTACCTCATAGTCTCTCTGTCACTCACTCACCTCTCACTCCTCTCTCGCTCTCTTCTATCTACTGTAGATGAAACCAGTGCAGCTTTGTTACACGCCTAGGGTCATTGGCTATTTTATGACTCAAACAATTTTATAGAAATATAAGCAGAACTGGTGGTTAATTCTACCAAATATGAAAGGTACCCTTGGCCTTACTACCCCCAATTTTATGTTGCTGTTCTATGAGAAATGTTACATAAATTGTGTTTATTACCAAAAAGGTGTGTCTGTCTGTCCTTTAGTATAATTATGGGGGCAACAAAAATAGAACACAAAAAAACGAATGTATATTAAAGTATTAAAGTTATGTTTCGAAATCATCTTCTATCAAAAACAAAAAAAAACATGTGAGAAATTATTTAAAACAAAAAATAATCCAAGATGGTTATCACCAAAGAGAATTTAAAATTAATTATATGTATTTTTTTGGGTGAAATTTTAACGCGTCAAAAAACAAAATGGGAAATTCTATGTGAGTTTTTATTTCCTGTTTTGGAATATATCTCCAATGAAAAATAAATTGTTTGGACTATGTTATATCATCTTAAATAATAAAAAAATAATTATTAATAAAGCTATTAAAGCCTTGACTCAACATCACATTAATAAATAAAATAAAATGTGAGGAATATTTGATAACAAGTCAACATAATTAAAGCGGACATTAAGAGTTCGAGATATGGCCAAATTTAGTCTTTGACATTTTTATATTCTGCTTAAAAGAAATCTTTTGTATTTTGAAAGAAAAAAAATTGAATTTCAGATTCCAATGATTTTTAGTACAAAAAAAAAAAAAAAAAACTATTTCAATTAAAGAAGTCAATTCATGCTTAAAACACCAAGTCGGCACTACGCGTTTCCAACTATAACAACAATAATCTACCAAAATTTAGAGGACAATGTTAAAAAAATCACTAAATTAAAAATATATTTATTTTGAAGCTTGTTCGAATCCAATTTTTTTTTGTTTGAATAAAAAGAAATTGTTTTATTCCAAAGAAAATTTTTATATATAATTTATAGAACATTTTGTTTAAATTTTATTTCTATAGGAAAATGGAAGCAAAATTATATAATTCAATACAAATTATTGTTAAAATGTTGTTCTATAAAATTTTGTTAAATTTTGAATTCTATAAAATTTTTTCAAAAATTTTATTTCATAGAAAATATTTTCATTGCTTTTAATAGAACATTTTGGAAATAATATCAAATAGAATTTTTTTGAAATTTTATTTCTATAGAAAATTTTGTCAAAATTTTTATTTCTATTTGAAAAGATTTTTGCTCAAAACTTTATTCTATAAAACATTTTATAAAAGTTTTATTTCATAATAGACCAATTTATAAAGTTTTATTTGCAGATAAGAAATTTAACAAATTTTTATTTCTCATAGAAGATTTTGTCAATAATTTATAATCTATAGAAAATGTATTTTCAAAATTTTATTTCTATAAAAATTTGTCAAAATTTTATTTTTATAGAACATTTTATCAAAATTTTATGTCTATAGAAAAGTTGCAAAACTTTATTTCTATAGAAAATTTTGCTCAAAATTTATTTCTATAGAAAAGTGGTTTGTCAAAATTTTATTTTTCTTATAGAAAATTTACTTCAAGAATCTGTGAGTTTCATATAGAAAATTTCTGTCAAAATTTTATTTCTATAGGAACAATTTTGAATTAAAATTTTTTCTATAGAAAATTTTGTCACTTGTTATTTCATATAGAAATTGCTAAAAATTCCAAAATTTATTTTCTATAGAAAATTTATCAATTTTGATTCAGTAAATTTATAGGATTATTTTATGATAGGAATATTTGCGTCAAGAATTATATTTCTATAGAAATTTTGTCAAAATTTAATTTCTATAGAAAATTTTCAAAATTTTTCAAAAATTTATTTCTATAGAAAATTTTTGTCAAAATTTATTTCTAAGAAAATTTTGTTCAAATTTTTATTTCTATTACGAAAATTTGTGTCAAAATTTATTTCTATAGAAAATTTTGTTCAAAATTATTCTATAGAAAATTTTGTCAAAATTTTTCAAAAATTTTATTTCTAGATAAAATTTTTGTCAAAAATGTTATTCTCTATTGAATAATTTTGTCAAAATTATTCTTTAGAAAATGTTTAAATTTTATTTATATAGGAAAATTTTGTCAAAATTTTATTTCTATAGAAAACTTTGTCCAAACTTTTTTACTATACGAAATTTTGTCAAATATTTTATATCTATTAGAATATTTGTGTCGAAATTTTTATTTCCTATAGAAATTTTGTCAACTTTTATTTCTATGGAAAATTTTGCTCAAATATTTTATTTTATAGAAATTGCTAATGCTATCATATCTTTTAATTTTATTAACTACTAGAAACGTTTTGTCAAATTTTATTTCTATAGAAAAATTTTGTCTCAATATTTTATTTCTTTAGACAAATTTTGTCAAAATTTATTTCTATAGAAAATTTTTTAAATTTATTCTTTAGAATTTTTGAACTATTATTCGATAAAAAATTTTGTCAAACTTTATTTCTCATAGAATATTGGCTAAAAAATTATTTCTATAGAAATGTTGGTCAAAACTTTATTTTCTATAGAAAATTTGTCAAGATTGTTATTCATTAGAAACATTTTTCAAAATTCTATTTTCAATTAAAAAATTTTTCAAAATTTATTTCAATAGAAAATTTTTGAACAAATTTTTATTTCTTTACTACAATTCGTCAAGATTTTATTTCTATACAAAATTTTTTCAGAAATTTTATTTCTTTAGAACTTTTGAACGATTATTTTTATAAAAAATTTTGTCAAAACTTTATTTCTTAGAATAGTTTGTAAATAATTTTATTATTTATAGCAAAATTTTGTCAAAACTTATATTTCCTATAACAATTTTGTCAAAATTTTTATTCTTTAGAAAATTATTGTCAAAAATGTTATTTCTATAGAAAAATTTGTAAAAATTTGTCAAATTTAATTCTATAGAAAATTGTTGTCAAAATTTTATTCAATAGAAAATTTGACCAAATTTTTTATTTCCTTTAGACAATTTTGTCCAAGATCTTATTTCTATACAAAATTTTTTCAAAATTTTATTCTTTTAGAAATTGTGTTGCTATTATTTCTATAAAAATTTTTGTCAAAACTTTATTTCTTATAGAACAGCTTGTCAAAAAAATTTTATTTATGAGAAAAATTTTGTCAAAACTTTATTTCAATAAAAAATTTTGTCAAAATTATTTAAGAAAGATCTGTAAAATATTATTTCTTATAGAAATGTTGCCAAAATTGATTTCTATAGAAAATTAGTCAAAATTTTATTCTATTAGAAAAATTTGTCAAAATTTTATTCTATAGAAATTTTTCAAATTTTATTTCATTAAGAAAATTATTATTAGATTTTATTCCATAGAAAATTTTGTCCAAATTTTTATTCTTTAGAAAATTCTGTCAAGTCTTTATTCTAAGAAAATTTGGTCAACATTTTATTTCTATAGAAGTTTTCAACAGGATTTCTATAAACAATTTTATCAAAACTTTGTATTTCGTTATAGAATACTTTGTAAAAATTTTTATTATAGAAAATTTTTTCAACATTTTATTCCATGGAATTTTTTAATGTTATTGTCTATAAAAAAATTTGTCAAAAAACTTTATTTCGTATAGAATAGGTTTGAAAAAATTTATGTATATTATAGAAAATTTATTAAAATTTTTTATTTCTTTAGAAAATTTGTAAGTATTCTAAGAATTTTTTTAATTTTCTTAGAAAATTTTGTCAAAACTTTAGTTTCTTATAGAAAATTTTGTCAACATTTTATTTCTAGAAAAATTTTGTCAAACTTTTTATTTCTATCAGAATTCGTAGTTATTAAAATTTTTATTTATTATAGAAATTTGTTTCAAATTTATTTCTATAGCAAAATTTTGTAGAATATTATTTCTATAGAAAATTTTGTCAAAATTTTTATTTCATAGAAATATTTCCAAAAATCTTTATTTCTATTAGAAAAATTTTTTTAAATATTATTTTCTATAAAATAATTTGTCAAATTTATTTCTATAGAAAATTCTTGTCCACATTCTTATTTCTTTAGACAATTTTCATTTATTATAGAAAATTTATTCAAAATCTTTACTTCTATAAAATTTTTAGCAACTTTATTTCTATAATAATTATGTCAAAACTTCTTTATATTAGATAGTGGTTAAATTTTGTGCAATTTTTAATTATTTTATTTTTTTAATTTTTCTATGAAATGCAAAATGTATTCTAGTAAATTTGTTATTTATGTTCTAGTAAAATTTGTTCAAAATTTTTATTTCTAAAAAATTTTGTCTAAATTTTATTCTATGAAAAATTTGTCAAATTTTATTTCTATAGAAATTCATTAATCTAATAATAAAGTAGTTTTAGGATAATTTCAATTTATTTTCTCTCGAAATATTCTGTCCAAATTTTATATCTACTAGAAAAATTTCGCAAAATTTTTATTCTGATAGAAACATTTTCTGTAAACTTTAATTCTATTATCTTCTTGCAAAATTTCCATATCTAAGAAATTTTGTCAAATTTTATATTCTATGTGAAATTATTCTCCATTTTATTTCTTGTAAAAATTGTACCTCTTAATTGGAGAGGAATCATTTGCAAAATCTACGAAAACAACAAAAATTGCGACCATCTACCAACCAGTAATAAAATTTATAATTTTTGATTAGAATTCTACCAAACTGTGGCAACCGATGCTCTGTCCACAACATCAACAAGAATAGATTAAAAAGGAGCCTTTGGAGGCCATTGTGCGGCAGAAGGCTCCAGTTTCTAAAAGCCAGGTATTGAAGCTCTGAGCTGAACAAACATTTCGGTCGCAGATCATGGATATTCTCAACACAACATGGATCATTCCAACACCTCAGCCAGAAATAGTTTAAAAAGTAGCCTTTCTGCCACACAATGATAATTCAAATGTCGGATTTAAATCCGTTTGCACTTTTGGTTCCGGGGGGCATTTTGGGAGACTGAAGTTGGCACTACAGAATAGCTAAAATCCTCCCCTGAACATAGTTCGCGGTGACACAACAAACGAAAATTTCATATAAAATTAAGCCAACGAAAATTTTCATATGATTATAACGAAAAACGCTGTTCATTAATGCCAATGAAAAATTCGTAATAGTACGAAACGTTACTTGGGTTAACAGAAGTTCGTTATAATTAAACGAAAATTTCGTTTATTAACTATTTTTCTTTCATTGGCGCACTTTTAATGAAGTTTTTGTTTTAATACCCTCAAAGATGGCAACTCATCTCTGGTTTCAATGGCAACCACAAAATTCTCATAGTCTTTCTCAAGGCTGGATAGCTGAATGATGACAATAAGCTCCTCTTGCATTTGAATTCCCACGTCGGCCAATTTTTCAGTTATATCAGAGAAATCACTCAAATACTCACTCATTGTTTGGCTATCCTTCATGTTCAGACCAAGTAATTTCTTGTACAACGTTACCTTTTGCAGGGGTCCACTGGGCTTATAGACTTCCATAAGCTTATCCCAAGCATCCTTTGAAGTTGAACAATTTTTCACGTAATTTAGTTGAGTTGACTTCACACTTAACATGAGAGTTGCTAGAGCTTTTTCATCTGGAATCCCAATCTGCTTTCCTCTCAGCGCTCCATGTTAAATCTTTCGGAAATTGTCCATTCACGTACTTCCAGTATCCGCTGTGTATTAGCACACTTCTCATGTGAATACTCCAGGTTTCATAGTTCTTCTCATCGAGCTTTTCAATTTGGTATAACGGCGAACTCATGTTTGATCAAGATAACCCCTTACCCCTTCATTTTTGTTCACTTGATGAAATCTACTTATCTCTATACATAATGGCGCTCTGTGCAACATAAAACCTGATGGAGATAATTTGTTGTGATCTCCTAATAGCAGAACGCGGTTTGGATAGTTTTTACACAAAAGTACTTATTCAGAAGCAAAATTAATAATTTGGAATGAAAAAATATGACAAGACTGAAAAAATACGATACAATATTATTCATGGCTTTCAATATTCATGTTGAATTGGAAAATAGGTTTCTACAGTATATATTTCTAACAAGACTTTCTTATTGAATATTCCTCACATTATGGTCATTTTATTTTTTAACGTGATATTGAGTTCAGCTTTTATATTTTAACTTAATAATATTTTTTTTTATTACATCTTGAAAATTTCTATCATATTTCCACAAATTTCTATTTCTCATGGAGATATATTCCAAAACAGGACATAAAAACTCACATAGAAATTTTCCCATATTTGTTTTTGACCGTTAAAATTTCCCCCAAAAAAAATACATATAATTAATTTTAAATTCTCTTTGGTGATAACCATCTGGATTATTTTTTGTTTTAAATTTTCCACATGTTTTTTTTTTGTGATAGAAGATGATTTCAAAACATAACTTTAATATACATTCGTTTTTTTTTTGTTCTATTTTTGTTGCCCCCATAATTATACTAAAGGGACAGACAGACACACCTTTTGGTAATAAATACAATTTATGTAACATTTCTCATAGAACAGCAACATAAAATTGGGGGTAGTAAAGGCCAAGGTACCTTTCATACTTTGGTAGAATTAACCCAGTATCTGCTTATATTTCTATAAAATTGTTTGAGTCATAAAATAGGCAATGACCCCTAGGGTGTACAAAAGCCTGCACTGTTTCATCTACAGTAGATCGAAGAGAGCGAGAGAGAGTGAGATGGAGATGGAGAGAGCTATAAGGTAGCCTTTTGTAGCATGGATTGTAAATTGAATATTGTTACCATAATTTACTGTTCACTGATGGTGTTAGCCTTGGTAATGGTGATGTACAATGGTTAGTGGTTGTTTTCCTATCATTATTTTATATTGATATCCGTTAAAATTGTTTATACATATGTTCATGTTTTACCCTATATGTATGTATCTCAGGGTGTGCGTATGGGTTCATGTGTGTGTGTGCGTTTGTTTGTTCATACATCCGTTAAGTATTCCTGTATTTTCCACGCACCAATATCATTATTATCGATGAATGTGAATGCTATTGAATTTATTTTTTACCGCATTTTTTCGGAAATAAAATTATTTTTACTGCAATATATATTGTATAGTACCAATACCATTTGTAATCAGTAAACATTGGGATAAAGTTATAAAACACAAAAACAAATTATTATTATTTTATTTCAAAATTTCAAGGACAAAAATACATGAATTTTACCATTTACTGGGTAAAAAAAATTACGAAAATAAAGCATTTTATGGGAAAAATTAACTACCTCGTATGAAAATTGAATTAAACTCAATTGCAATTTATTAAGATTTCAACGATTTAAAAACAAATTGTAAATTGCAAGAAAATTCCATTTACGAAATTATTCCTTATCATAAAGATAGCAAAAATGAAAAGAAAAATCATTGGAGCCCAATCGTGACCATTTTTACAATCCCACAATTCATTCCTAATATTTTGGAAATCGTGCACAAACACTTTTTTGCTTTAATTTTCATGGATTTTATTTATACGAACAATTCTTGTCCAATAACCCNGTGTGGACCCAAAATACCTCTTGATTTTGAATTTCAAAGTAAATCGCATTAAAATTGGGATGTGAGGCAAAATTTGGAGATCGGTCTATATGAGGTAAATTGGAGATGATCCGAATTTGTGTAGCTTCCAAATTTGTATGGAAATCCAAACTAGCTCTTTTTTCTCCAAGCCCTAAAATTTGGAAATTCTTTCTAATTCATTAATTTTAGTGCACATCCAAAAATGATGTTCTTTCATGCATTAGTATTTGACAGATACGTGGGATTTCAGACATGGTGTCAAAGAGAAAGATGCTCAGTATGCTTTGACATTTCATCATGAATAGCCGAACGATCTGCCACAACGTCGAATTTTCAGTGAATGGGCCTAGAAAAGTTGGCAGAAAATCCGCTTTTTTATCGACAAATTTGGTTCAGCGATGAGGCTCATTTCTGGTTGAATGGCTACGTAAATAAGCAAAATTGCCGCATTTGGAGTGAAGAGCAACCAGAAGCCGTTCAAGAACTGCCCATGCATCCCGAAAAATGCACTGTTTGGTGTGGTTTGTACGCTGGTGGAATCATTGGACCGTATTTTTTCAAAGATGCTGTTGGACGCAACGTTACGGTGAATGGCGATGCGCTATCGTTCGATGCTAACAAACTTTTTGTTGCCAAAAATGGAAGAACTGAACTTGGTTGACATGTGGTTTCAACAAGATGGCGCTACATGCCACACAGCTCGCGATTCTATGGCCATTTTGAGGGAAAACTTCGGAGAACAATTCATCTCAAGAAATGGACCGGTAAGTTGGCCACCAAGATCATGCGATTTGACGCTTTAGACTATTTTTGTGTGCTAAAACGTCCAGTCTAAAGTCTACAGAAATAAGCCAGCAACTATTTTCAAGCTTTTGGAAGACAACATTTCCGAAGAAATTCGGGCTATTCCGGCCGAAATGCTCGAAAAAGTTGCCCAAAATTGGACTTTCCGAATGGATCCACCTAAGACGCAGCCGCGGTCAACATTTAAATGAAATTATCTTCAAAAAGTAAATGTCATGGACCAATCTAACGTTTCAAATAAAGAACCGATGAGATTTTGCAAATTTTATGCGTTTTTTTTTTAAAAAAAGTTATCAAGCTCTTAACAAATCACCCTTTATTTGTCAAATTTTCGAGTTATTTTTTTTATTTTATTTATTTGCTTTTTTCTTTCTTTTTAATGTTCTTTTTGGATCTGAAAGTGTTGCAAAATTGGTTCACACACAATGAATTTTATATGAGCTTAAGTAGAAGTTATGTTTTTAACCAACCCGCTGCATGGATTTCACATTAGTTTTTCAGATGTGATGTTGTATTCAGTATTTCGAATTTCCTTTAAAACAAATAAGGAGAAACTAAAAAAATAATTTTCCGTTCCGACATTTATCCCTACACAAAGACGTTTGAATAATACCAGCAAATACTTTGGAGCAAATTCCATATCTACCGAGAAGATGATTGGTACAGTTTATAATTTTCTTTTGAATTTTTCATTATTTTATTTCTCCTTTCTGTGTTTTATATACAGTAAAAATCAGACAATTTAAATTAATTTAATTTAGATATTTTTTAAAAATTTATAAGTCAATTCAAACAAACTTCTAGTGAAGTGAAAATTAAATCCATCTCTACCCAGCAAAAAAATTTGGAAGTTCTTCCAAAGGCACAACTATAAAAGCACTTCCAGAAGATGCACTCCCAATGATGTTCTTTATTTTAACTACCCAGGAAGTTCTTTTATTTAAATTTTTTATAACTTGGTTTTTCATACTTTCAATGGGTAATTTTAACTTTTTTTTTTGTTTCAAATAGGTTAAAAACAGAGTAAGAATTCATAAAATGGTACAAATCATTTAAATTTTGTCGAAAAAAATGCTAAATTCAATCTGAAAAAATTGTGAATTTTTGAAAATATTTGAGGTCAAACGTTTCCGACAAGCGTTATAATCCATTAAAAATTATAAAAATTATTTATTTGACAAAATATCAAAGAATTTTTTTATTTCACATCCAAAACATTGAATTCGGATCACACCAAAAGAAGTGAAGCAAATTCATTGCAACTGCTGTTGAAATGGAGGACTTCCGTCCTATGACAAGCCCGTGTTAAATTCATCGCTTCTGCCTCAATTTTGCACCACTTCCGGAATCCAAAAGAAGATTTTCATTACTTTTTTGGCGACGCTTTTTTTTGCTGGGTAGAACATCATTTTTGGATGTGCACTAAAATTAATGAATTAGAAAGAATTTCCAAATTTTAGGGCTTGGAGAAAAAAGAGCTAGTTTGGATTTCCATACAAATTTGGAAGCTACACAAATTCGGATCATCTCCAATTTACCTCATATAGACCGATCTCCAAATTTTGCCTCACATCCCAATTTTAATGCGATTTACTTTGAAATTCAAAATCAAGAGGTTTTTGGTCCACACATAAGTAAGCCGAATATGGGGCGAATCGCTAGATTTTGAGATACCCCCATATAGACCGATCTTTCCCGATTTGACTTCGAGACACCGCAATTGTTATTCGATTTGCCTGAAATTCAAAATTTAGAGGTATTTTCGGTCCGTGTGCATCGATCCACGTTTTGGTATTGCTCCCATATCAATAGTCTCCCGATTTCCATGTTGGTATATATGTTTGCTTGGCAGAGTATCTGTCATAAAATTCACCTGAAATTCTATGTATGTATTTTCAAGTAACCTGACGAAAAGATTTCTACGGAAACAATTTTTTAATTCATGGTGGTGGGTATTTGAGATTCGGCCCGGCCGAACTTAATTCCGTATATACTTGTTTATAATTTTAGTGGGTAATTTTTTATTTTAAATCAGTTAAAAACAGATTAAGAATTAAGAAAATGGTTGAAACTATTTAAATTTTGTCGAAAAAAATGCGAAATACATTCTAGAAAAATTGCGAATTTTTGAAAATATTTTAGATCAAACGTTTCAGACAATCGTTAGAAAGCATTAAAAATCATAAATAATTATAAAATTTATTTATATTTCAAAACATCACACAGTTTTTTAATTCACATCCAAAACCCTTAATTCGAATTGCACCTTAAGAAGTGATGCAAATTTAGTGCAACGGCTGTTGTTAAATTCATCACTTCTGCGTCGATTTTGAACCATTTCCGGATCCAAAAAGAACATTTTCATTACTTTTTTGGCGACGCTTTTTTTGCTGGGTTATTGGACAAGAATTGTTCGTATAAATAAAATCCATGAAAATTAAAGCAAAAAAGTGTTTGTGCACGATTTCCAAAATATTAGGAATGAATTGTGGGATTGTAAAAATGGTCACGATTGGGCTCGCAATGATTTTTCTTTCCATTTTTGCTATCTTTATGATAAGGAATAATTTCGTAATGGAATTTCTTGCAATTTACAATTTGTTTTTAAATCGTTTGAAATCTTAATAAATTGCAATTGAGTTTAATTCCAATTTTCATACGAGGTAGTTAATTTTCCCATAAAAATGCTTTATTTTCGTAATTTTTTTTTACCCAGTAAAATGGTAAAATTCATGTATTTTTGTCCTTGAAATTTTGAAATAAAATAATAATAATTTGTTTTTGTGTTTTATAACTTTATCCCCAATGTTTACTGATTACAAATGGTATTGGTACTATACAATATAATATTGCAGTAAAAATAATTTTATTTCCGAAAAAATGCGGTAAAAAAATAAATTCAATAGCATTCACATTCATCGATAAATAATGATATTGTGCGTGGAAAATACAGGAATACTTAAGGCGGTGTATGAACAAACAAACGCACACACACACATTGAACCCATACGCACACCCTGAGATACATACATATAGGGTAAAACATGAACATATGTAAAAACAATTTTTAACGGATATCAATATAAAATAATGATAGGAAAACAACCACATAACCATTGTACATCACCATTACCAAGGCTAACACCATCAGTGAACAGTAAATTATGGTAAACAATATTCAATTTACAATCCATGCTACAAAAGGCTACCTTATAGCTCTCTCCATCTCCATCTCACTCTTCTCGCTCTCTTTTCGATCTACCTGTAGATGAAACAGTGCAGGCTTTTGTACACCCTAAGGGGTCATTGCCTATTTTATGACTCAAACAATTTTATAGAAATATATAGCAGATACTGGGTTAATTCTACCAAAGTATGAAAGGTACCTTGGCCTTTTACTACCCCCAATTTTATGTTGCTGTTCTATGAGAAATGTTACATAAATTGTATTTATATACCAAAAGGTGTGTCTGTCTGTCCCTTTAGTATAATTATGGGGGCACAAAAATAGAACAAAAAAAAAAACAATGTATATTAAAAGTTATGTTTTTGAAATCATCTTCTATCACAAAAAAAAAACATGTGGAAAATTTAAAAACAAAAAAATAATCCAGATGGTTATCACCAAAGAGAATTTAAAATTAATTATATGTATTTTTTTTGGGAAATTTTAACGGTCAAAAACAAATATGGGAAAATTTCTATGTGAGTTTTTATGTCCTGTTTTGGAATATATCTCCATGAGAAATAGAAATTTGTGGAAATATGATAGAAATTTTAAGATAATAAAAAAAAAATATATTAATAAAATATAAAAGCCTGACTCAATATCACGTTAAAAAATAAAATGACCATAATGTGAGGAATATTCAATAAGAAAGTCTTGTTAGAAATATATACTGTAGAAACCTATTTTCCAATTCAAACATGAATATTGAAAGGCCATGAATAATATTGTATCGTATTTTTTCAGTCTTGTCATATTTTTTCATTCCAAATTATTAATTTTGCTTCTGAATAAGTACTTTTGTGTAAAAACTATCCAAACCGCGTTCTGCTATTAGGAGATCACAACAAATTATCTCCATCAGGTTATGGGCCCAGAGCGCATTTTGTTATTTGAGATAGTGATTTATCAGTGACAAAAATAAGTATATCTTCAAACATGAGTTCGCCATTATACCAGATCGAAAAGCTCGATGAGAACAACTATGAAAACTGGAGTATTCACATGAGGAGTGTGCTAGTACACAGCGGATACTGGAAGTACGTGAATGGACAATTTCCGAAAGATTTAACATGGAGCGTTGAGAGGAAAGCAGATTGGGATTCCACAGATGAAAAGGCTCTAGCAACTCTCATGTTAAGTCTGAAGTCAACTCAACTAAATTACGTGAAAAATTGTTCAACATCAAAGGATGCTTGGGATAAGCTTATGGAAGTCTATAATCCCAGTGGACCCCTGCAACGTTGTACAAGAAATTACTTGGTCTGAACATGAAGGATAGCCAAACAATGAGTGAGTATTTTGAGTGATTTCTCTGATATAACTGAAAAAAATTGGCCGACGTTGGGAAATTCAATGCAAGAGGAGCTTATTGTCATCATTCAGCTATCCAGCCTTGAGAAAGAGTATGAGAGTTTTGTGGTTGCAATTGAAACCAGAGATGAGTTGCCATCTTTGAGGGTATTAAAGCAAAAACTTCTTGAGGAGTGGGAACGGCGAAATCAAGCGAAAGATGAAAATTCGAGTCAACAAGCTTTTGGAGCAGCTTCAAAGAAGAATAAAAAGGATTTTGGGAAAAATCAAGATTTAAAGAGAGAAAAAGATCCGAAATGCTTTATTTGCGGTAAGACAGGACACTTTGCTAACAAGTGCAAATCCAAACGCAGCGAGCATGAAACATATTCCATGATAGCAATGGCAGAATCAAAAACAAAACAAAAATTATCTTCATCAATGTTTATTTTTGTTTAAGAAAATTATGTATTTTGAAGAAAAAAAAATGAATTTAACTTTCAAATGTTATGTTAAAAAATCCACAAAATTAAAAATATATTATTTTGAAGATGTCGATCAATTTTTTTTTGGTTAGAATAAAAAAAATTTTGTATTCCAACCATTGTTATACCAAATGTGATATCACAATGGACTGAATAGTCTAAGTGAGCCTGAAATTTAATCGGGTTGCCACTTTAACCTAACCTAACCTAACCAAAGAAACTTTTTATATTGAATTTATAGAACACTTTGTTAAAATTTTATTTCTATATTTCTATGTCCAAATTTTAATTCAAAACAATTTTATAAAATTTTGTCTCTGTAGAAAATTTTGTTAAAATTTTAATTCTATAGAATTTTTTTTTTTTAAATTTTATTTCTATAGAAAATCTTTTCACTTGCTTAATAGAAAATTTTTTGAAATAATGTAAAAATTTTATTTTAATAGAAAATTTTTTGCAATATGTTCAAAACTTTATTCCTATAGAAAATTCTGGCAAAATTTTATTTCTATTGAAAATTTTGCCAAAATTTTATTTCTATAGAAAATTTTGTCAACATTTCATGTCAGAGAAAAGTTTGTCAAAATTGCATGTCTAGAAAAGTTAGTCAAAACTTTATTTCTATAGAAAAGTCTGTAAAAATTTTATATCTATAGAAAATTTTTGTCAAAATTTTATTTCTATTGAAATTTTTTCAACTTTTATTTCTTTAAAAATTTTTGTCAAAACTTTATTTCTACAGAATAGTCAAAATTTTATTTCTATTGAACGTTTTGTCAAAATTTTATTTATATAGGAAATTTTGTAAAAAATTATTTTGCTAAAGAAAATTTTTGTCACAATTTTATTTCTATAGAAAATCCTGTCAAATTTGTATTTATTTAGAAATTTTTGTGTAGATTTTATTTCTATAGAAATTTTTGTGTAGATTTTATTTCCATAGAAAATTTTGTCAAAATTTCATGTCTATAGAAAAGCTTGTCAAAACTTTATTTCTATAGAAAATTTTGTCAAAATTTTATTTCTATTGAAAATTTTGTCAAGATTTTAGTTCTATAGAAAATTTTATCAAAACACATTTTTTGTAACAGAAATTTTTTTTTTTAAATTTTATTTCTATAGAAATTTTTTTCAAAAATTTTATTTCTATTAGAAATTGCGTGTGTCAAAATTTTATTTCTATAGAAAATCTTGTCAAAATTGTATTTCGTTAGAAATTTTTGTGAAGATTTTATTTCTATAGAAATTTTTTTCAAGATTTTATTTCTATAGAAAATTTTGTCACAATTTTATTTCTTATTAGACAAATTTTGCAAACTGTCTATTTTCTATAAAAATTTTTGTCAAAACTTTATTTCTATAGAATACTCGCTCAGTTTGCTAAAAAATTGTGATTAATTTTTATTTTATCTTTATTAGAAAATTTTGTTTCAAGATTTTATTTTCTATAAGATTTTTTTTCTTAAATGTTATTTCTCATAGACAAATTTTGTCAAATTTTATTTCTATAGGAAAATTTTTTCAACTGTTATTTCTATAAAAATTTTTGTCAAAACGTTATTTCTATAGAATACTCGTAGTTTAAAAAAATTATTTTTAGAAATTTTTGTCAAGGTTTTATTTCTATTAGAAAATTTGTCAAAACTTTATTTCTATAGAAAATTTTGTCAAAATTTTATCTCTTTCACAGAAAAATTTTGTCAAAATTTTATTTCTTATTTAAAGTATTTATTAAATATTCTATTTCTTATAAAAAATTTTGTCAAACTTTTATTTTTTTATAGAAAAATTTTGTCCAAATTTTTATTTCTTTAAGACCAATTTTGTCAAGATTTTATTTCCTATACGAAAATTTGTTCAACAATTTATATTTCTATAGAAATTGTCTTGAACTGTCTATTTCTAAGTAAAAATTTTTGTCAAAACTGTTATTTATATAGGAATAGTTGATTTTTATATTAGAATTGCGGTCTGTCATTTTTTCTTTAAAATTTGTATTTTTGTAAACTTTTTTTAGAATTTTATTTCTATAGAAAATTTTTTCAAGATTTTAATTCTATAGAAAATTTTGTCAAAATTTTATTTCTATAGAAAATTTTTCAACTGTTATTTCTATAAAAATTTTTGTCAAAACTTTATTTCTTATAGGAAATACTCGCTTGTTCTGTATTTTATTATTTTTATTTTATTTTATTTTAGAAAATTTTGTCGAGTTTTATTCTATAGAATTTTTTATTTTTAAATTTTTTTTCTATAGAAAATTTTGTCAAAATTTTATATTTCTATAGAAATTTTCAAAACTTGTTATTTCTATAAAAAT
>PGFW01000112.1:39740-57472 GCA_003123925.1 Haematobia irritans
GCGAAGACAAAATTACTGACAACTGGGGAAAAACACCGATATAGAGGCATTGATTGTCGAAGCCCCTCGCTCGCCCGCCCAACCTAGGTCCAAAACTGCCCTCGCCACGATTATTGACCCCCGAATACCACACACCGAACTCACACACTTACCTCATTCCTTTGCCCCCTTATTTGTTAATTACCAACACATATTGTTTCGTTTCATAAATTACAACATACTAAATTTATTGTTTCTTTAAAGAACAGATAATGGTACTAATCTTAACTCGCTTTATGCCTCTTAATCCTACATATTATTAATTTCAAAAACTTTTACAAACCAATTAAACAATAAAAAAACAAGTGAAGAACATATCTTTCTAACACTAAGTTTTTCTGGCCTCTACTATTATAGGACAAACAACCACGTTCCTAAGCCCTGTCACAGCGCAAAATTATTCGCGCATAATATTTTACTTCTACTTTCTAATTAGAAAGAGCTCTCTTCAACAGACTTTTACTGCCACTTCTTACTTCCAGCAGTAATTAACGCCAAACAAAAACGAACAGCGGACTACGAAATCTTAATTGATTCCCTAAGCTTTATTTTTTCAAGTAAAACACCAAGATATTATTCCGCCTTACAATCAAAATTAGTCAAATCTAACTTACTTATGTACTTAATCACTATATTCCTATCTCTACTTGTAACAATGATTTTCTTCTAAATTTGTTATGCTTCGTTTTTTTTTAAACTATATCATATATATTTCCTGGTTATTATTTTATCCTTATTTTTATTTTTATAACGATTTTCAGGTGAAAATTTGTTTGCGAAACACGATTACAGCATATAACGGGACACACACAATCTGGGTAAGGTACTTTCTTTACCTGTTTTACGGCAGGTCGCCGCTTTAATAAAGTAATATCTTGTTTCTCTTTCTTTATTCATTCTTTCCAGCTTCCGTACGGTGGCAGTAATTCAGATTTAATGCGCATCTTCATCTCAAAATCCACCACGGTCAAACATCAGCTTACTTGGCAGGAATTGATATGATCTACGCTTGCTAGTGTCCGTTCCATATCGGGAAATTATTTGTCTATGGAGCTTTTTGCCGATACCAGAGACTTTCAATCCGCCAAAACCAAAAAAGAGACACTGGCCCTCCCCGTACAGCAAGAAGGCCAGTGTGAAACGTCACAATTGCCGGCGATGTCTTCTATTTTACACAAAAAAACATTACACAGAACAATCAACAAGCCTACTTAATGCATATTCAACAGACAACGGATATACTCACTTCTTATTGCCAATATAATATTTATTTAATTTAATATTGATTACGTAACAAATCAATAAAACACATTCATGCAACTTTTATTTCAACCACAACTATTGGCTGTTTCTTCTTTTTTAATATTTTATTTCAATCAAAATGATTGTGGCCGCAGCTGTCGCTGTCCACTCAGCAATGGCTCACTTCATCTCTTTGCCATTCGGCTTATAACCCCCTCTCCACCAGCACGCCAACTTTCCATGATCGACCATTTTTCTCATTTTCTTTTCGGCCATAATTTTCCTTTTATTCCCAAAAGCAAATGTCTGTTCCTCGGGCATTTCTTCCACCAGGTTGTATGGACTATCTGTGAATTAATACTACCAAATTCGAATTTAACGGATTCACTTCTGCCACCCGCTATTCATTAAAATCACCCCAACACTCACGAACGTTTTGAAAAATATTTACTTTCAATCATTTTCAAACATAGTTTCAAAGGCAATTGGGTAATAAATTCAATTCTGCAGAAAATCGCGTTTCTCCACAACAAACAGACATTACCCTCAAACTCGACTAGAATTCAACACGTTAGCTCGTTTCTCAACATATTATGCACACAACTTTCCATTACTAAAGTATCATTTTTACACTTCTTTCAACACCTATTGGGAACAATTTGTCGCTAGCAAAGCAATTTCAACGTTATTTGAATTAATGTGAAGATGGGATTCATTTATCGAATTTGAATGGTGTACTTATGAAAAATGCTCATACCTCCGTTTATTCGGAGTAAATTACTAAAATTTATGAATAAATCCGATCTCAAACATGACATAGATACGAAATATCACTGACATCTCACTGTCGAGGATATTACTCTTTTTCATTTCCTCCTGGAGATTCCCTATCTAAGTAATTTTCCTCGCGATTTGAATTCTTAGCCCAAATCAACATGTCTGAAAACTTGAATTCACATGTTCCTCAAACGTGTCATGCCTACTACCTAATTCATGCATCAATCTCGAACCCACTCTGATTCACTCTAAATCTTTATCGATAAAGTACCACTTGCAAGCTAACTTCTCATTTTCGCCATTTTCCAACCATTACCGCCATACTACCTTTTCGGAACGATTTTTTCTTTTCTAGAAATAAAAAGAAATATCAGTTTCCAAAAAAAACTTCTAGGCCTATTAAATAAATTGCCTGACATTCCTAGTACACAAAAGAACCAATGCCGGCCAATCATATAATCTATCCTGATAGAGCCAAATTACACCCATCGTCGCTCCCTCGTTAACAGGCCTGCTGGATGACTGCAACAAGTTTGCCCATGAAAAGTGCCCTATACGAACAACTACAGATTAAGAAAGATTGTATAGACGTCCTCAAGTTTATCCACAGCGCTGTAGTCAGTGTCATCTTTTTCTTCTGCACACGAGTGATTTTTAATTTGTCTTAATTTGTTTTCTGATTCATTTGTAACATGCAGTCCTGTACAATCCACACTTTTTTTTTAATGCAAATTGACTGATTTGTACGGTAATTTTCGTTTTTTACCAAAAGAAATTTCGTCACTTGGACGAAGCAATTGAGTGCGATGATTGCGCATTGCAATTATTGTTGATTTGACTATTAAGATAGTTGACTTGATGACGTCTAGTATATTCCTTGGTCAATGATATGAAATGTTCCTTTATGTTTGTTAAACAAAGGCAAATATAATATACGCAAATATGACGAAATCTTATGTTTTTATCATCTTTCCGATTCGTAAAAATATGTTGGTGCTAAAAATCGAGAAATTTTGCGTAGACGTGAATGTTGCTATTAAACTACTTATCAAACCAAAATGAATTCGACTCTTCCAAAGATGTTATATATCATTCTTTTGCTCTTCGTATTTTAGAAAAATCTGGCAGCAATTACAATAAGGTATAGTGCTGCCATTTCTCACGTAACTTTTAATACGCGTTTAAGTCACCGTCGTCTGTGTTCAATTGAATTGAGTGGCAACAAGGACGAAACGGTGATCGGGCGTGGAAGGGAAATAGGAAAAAAAAAAAAATAATTGCATTAAACTTACAGAAGAAATCACAAAATACATATGGCCTGCGATACTAATTCAGAGATTGTAAGATTCATTTATATATCTACATTGCATGTCTTGTTTTGAGGTAACGGAAACTGTTTTTAATATTGTTTCCCTATACTATATGCCGGTGCGAACTTTTCCTCTCCTCACTGCTACGTCTGTTTGTTCTTTTTGTTTTCAATTTTTATTTAAAAATAATTTGGAATTAATGCGCTCCCGGGAAACAAAAGCAGTTATCCTTCTTCCTTAAAGGCTACAATAAAGATTATATAGTTTTAAATAGTGCAACTACACTCGTGTTATTAGCAAAAGATTGTTTGCTCCGAAATATTCTTCATATGAATCCATATGAGAGATGGGGACGGTCAACATCTTTTAACATAAACACTGACTTGGATAGAAAAATTCTACGATTTATTAGCAGGTCGTCGATATTAAACATATTATTGAGGGGAGAGGAAAACTTAGTGCAAAACTCGCTAATATGTATATTCATATAATAATTAGCTACATATACAAGTAATTCATTTTAATAGTAATTCGCAGAATGAATTTAACCTCAATCTTCCTAATGAGAGCCAGCAGGCAAGTCCATAGGTGGCCCTTTCATCATGGACACGGACTAGATAATATAACTATAAAATTTAGGGAAAAATAATAATTTAGACATTTTATTAAAGACCCTTACTTGGTTGAGAACATTTGGAAAAAAATTATGTAAATTGTAGCGTTGAGGGAAAAACAATCTTACTTTCGGCGGTTACCATTGAATCTAGATCTGAGGAATGATTACCACATTGAAGAGCTTTGGGAAGATCGGCGGTCAAATAAACCCTACGTTTAAGTCGCTAGTTGTTCTCCTTTTTCCCAGCATGGCGAAATATAAACTTTAACCGTTCCGATGTTGTGTTTTCTTCGCTTTGAGATGAGCTGCTCGATTTTGATTTTCAGGGCACATGGGCATATTAGGAGAGGCATTTCATGGTGCCACTGGTTAGCATGTACCAAGCACCAAAATGTCGTTAGGTTTTAATCATAGTTTCGATCGAATACTAATAAATATTTTAAGCGGCTTGGGTTAATTTCCTTTTCGGCTTTTCTGCTGTATTTCAAAGCTTCTTCTACGGGCTTTTACCGTGTTGGGAAACTTCGGGTCGGCATTTGTCTATAAAAAAGGGAGGTGCCTTGTCGTTGCAGATTATACAAGAATAGAGTAGTGTGCCACGTGACACGAAATGTCGTGACTCACGAAAATTTGTCGTGATTCGTGCGTGAGTCACGCTCATGACAACAGCGTGAGATGTGCGTGAGACGTGATTTAACAAAACAAAATGTCGTGAGTTGAGCCGTGGAGTCACGAAAATAAACTATCTTCGTGAGTGTGGTGTAGTAAACGGAATCTACACTCAACGACAAATATTCCTGCCTCACCAACATAAAACGCTTAAGAGTTTAAATTCAATTACAATTCTAGTTGAGCGGAGGTTGAGATGTTAAGAGTTAATAACAACTCTCGATTTTAATAATGCTCATGTTTTTCAGACACTTCTGGTTAGGTAAATTAATTATAAATATTCGTGAGTCACGATATTTTTCGTGTGAGTTCAGATATTTTTTGTACTGAGTCACGACGTTTTCGGGGTGAGTGTGCGTGGAACAAATTTTCTTTTCGTCGAGTGTTGCGTGAGCGTGAGTCCTACAACAAAAAATATCGTGCGTAGACGTGTGCGTGAAGTATATTTTTCTGTCGTGAGTGTGCGTGAGCGCTGAGTAAACTATTACTCACGTGCACACCTCTAATACAGATCGCGCAGCATCCAACTATTAAGAGGAAATACCACAGTTGTACCACCATGGACTGCATAGTTTAAGTGTGCATTAAAAATCGCGGCAGCACTATACCTGTACCTGATTTCCTAATACAAAGAATCCTTTATCAGAAATAATAGTACATTCAAATGTGGTTGTATACTATTCAGAATGTTCCGGTACATTATGTGTCTCCAGAAAAATGCTTATAAACAAGGGTCACCTCAAATGCGTAGCTTTATTAAGGTCATTGGAATGGATGGCTATAGACGCTCTTAGTCATTCTATCATTCATGCTATTATTTATTTATTAAATCGATCTCTGTCCTTCTTCATTACACATACTAATTTAAAAAGCGATGTTTCGTTAAGCCCTTTGCTTAGTTATAATAACAGTATATTTCTTGAATAGGTTTAGGCGAAGCAGCAGTTGGAATACTCAATTCAAATTCAACTCCTAGTCTATGCTTTCTTCTTTATGCGACTTGGCTTTGCAATTATATCTATAATTTTAGTTCTTGTTATTAAGAACTTCATTAGCGCCGTTTTTTTCAACCCTGGATTTAAAATGTATATTCTTGCTGTCCAGATGTTGTATCAATTCTTGAACATATCTCTAAGGGAATATCTATTCGGCTTTGATCCAATATGTGAAAATATTTATATAAATAATAGATAAAAAAGACATTTAAATAAAAAACTCAAAACATTTAGGATAATAATTCATGTACTAATTAATTGCACATTGCTTCTGTTACTTTTAAATTAAAAAAGCAAATATGTTATCATGTTTCTAATATTTTTCATGCTCCTTATTTTTTTAGGTTAAACCACTTGCCCCCCCTCTGGACGTGCATTTTTCTTCGGGTACACGCCAAAAGTTTACCCTCATTCCTGGTGATGGCATTGCGTCCTGAGATTTCTTGCTGCTGTGCCCAGAAAATCTTTACTGCTTTGCAGTGTGCATGAATGGGAAAGCCGTTGATGTTACACCCGTTAGGGTAAATATAAACAGAACTAATATTGATGCTAAAATAATTATTAACCTTTATATTCTCAATTAAGGGTTCCTGACGAATGTTTGCATTCCTCAAGCTGCCATGAATTCAGTTAACACAAACAATTGGTTTGAAAGAGCCCCCTTATGACTCCAGTTGGCAAAGTCATCGTTCTTTGAATTTGCGCTTTGCTAAAAGAAATTTAATTTGTATGCCAACGTAAGACACTGCAGAAGTCTGGAGGGTACAAGAACATTGTACAGATAATGTCGATGATTGTCACCATTCGTGAAAATTTACTGAAGGGAATATTCCGGCATGAGCACGAAATTGTTGACGGTGTTGTCCAGAGTATCAAACTGATTACTGAGGAGGCCTAAAACCGATGTGCTGAATACGCTTTCCAATATGCGCTAAAAACAATAACAGAAAGGAGAGTCACTGTCGATATCATAAGTGCCTAACATCATGTAGGTTCATTGGGAAATGAAGTGATACACTGTTGAATTCATAATAAAATACATTACTCTTAACTCTTCATAGGCGTATGTCTGATGTTTGTTCTGCGCTGCGTTCGTGAATATGGCTGGAATTTCCCTGAAATCCAATTTGAACGAACGTTATTTGGATACAGTTGTTGAACATGGGTGCAAGATCAACAAAATCACGATGTTTTTGGTAATTACTATTACTATTATTTGTTTTAATTCTAGTATTATCTAGGAAACTGTGCGTTTATGTTATATAGGTGATTTGCCTAATTTGTATATGGCGATATCTTGTCTGATATGGTGCCGTGTTGGTAGGTGTGCTAGGATTGACACGCTTCCGGTAACATGGGTCTCAACGGCTGCCCTTCTTTGAATCCGTAAGTTGAAAAATATTTAAGCAATGTGTAAAATGTAATGTATTCAACGCACATTTTTTAATAACTTCAAGGTTCACGGACTGCTCCCCGATATAGCTGGGACAAGGATTTGGCCACCCACTGCCTTGTTATTTGTCGGCTGTCATGATGTATGAACATGAAAACTAAAACTCTCACGCTTGATAAAATTGAGCAAGCCTGTTTTGCTGATCATTAAAAGAATGGCCAAAATATTTAACGCGTGTGGATTTGGGTCGTAAAGCCAAATCGCTCTTGAATTCACAAATGAAATTTGTGCCTAAAGCTGTAAACTTTCCAGCGTTCAAACTAATGCCACAAAACTCTTTTCATTGAACCAAAAAAAAAAAACGTTTACCTTTTTAATATATAATTTGAATTAAGAAAGAACTCTGAGAAAAAAAACCGATAGTATTGTATGTTCGAATACCTACTTAATGCCAATTTAATTGCAGATTTTAAAATATTGTTTTTTCATATCAATAATGTCATTATAAAATTGCCAACAATCCTTCCATTCCTTATTTGCGAAAAAAAAAAAAAAAAAAAAAAAAAAAACAAAAAAAAAAAAAATATTATTATTTTATGTTTATCATTATTATGTACTAGTATTTTGTTTAGTTTTGTCGCAAAGAAATGTGCTGTTATTTAATCATTTAGCAACGTTTTAAATTTATATTTCATTATTTTTATTCCCTCAGTCTTGTTTTGGGCTTCATATTAAATTTAAAATTTCCAAGAAATTTATTTGAATGTCAAAGGACACATCTTACTGAAACGTATGTGTTAAAAAGCAAAATTATTGCACATATTCGTATGAAGCAACAAATACCATAAACAAAAAAATAGTTGTCATAATACACATAAAAAATTTGTGAAATAAATATATATGAAAAATACATAATATTAATTAAATTATCGTCTTCATGTTTGGCAATCCGATTTTTAAAAAAAAAAAAAAAATGAAAAAAAATATAAAACGCGATTGCTAATATGGGATTTGTAGCTTTTCAGTATATCTGTTAATTCTCTGTAAAGTTTCCGAATATTTTAATCTTCATAACATGAACAGTCTTTTTGAAGTTTTTGGGGGTCAGTCGAAATAGTTGTTCGCGTTTCTTCTTTAAGTGGGTATGTAAGTCGAGTTTTAAGCCACTACAAAATCGTCGTTTTTCCACGATTACTTTTCTTAATTAATCCACTTTTAAGGAATACAAACTTTGTGAAAATTTTTTTGGGCTATTCCCCATCAAGTTATAATAAAATTTGCAATAAATATATATTATTTTACGCCTTTTTTACTGATTTAGTTTTCACTTTAGCGATTTTAGCGGCAAAACTTGAGCTCAATACCCACCTTTAGGGCTCAAGGAAAAGGCCTTCAAGCGTTAAACTAAGAATTTGGTTTCTTGCATGTGGGAATGTTCTGGCCATGGTTGTGGATATCCAGCCTCTTTGGTAACCTCTTTGTCCACAATGGGAATATGGTTGCTGTCGACTTCGGGCAGAAAGTTTCAGATTTCTGTTTACAAAGAAATCCATCTTTACTTGATATAACTATGGAACAGTTGTCCGCATAGGTTATCAGATGAACATGGGTGAAGAAGTTCTTTGATGTCTCTACTTGATATATAACTATCGAACAGTTTTGCGCATAAGTTATTAGATGAGCATGTGGTGGAAGAGGAGCTCCTTTACGTGGCATAAAGGGTAGCAATGAAGTGGACTGTCCTGTCTGAGTGCACGGAAGACTCGCCTTTGCATCAGGTAGGTACGATCTACTGTCCTGGTTTGCTCGACGAACTGTCTGCAGAAAGCATTCGCTACCCGGGTATCATCCATCGAGTTTGCCCCCAAACGAAATTGAAATGTTAGCCTTTCGCTTGGAGTTCGAGAAGTTTGCGGATAGTAGACCACAACCGTTTTGGATCCAAGATCGGACTCAATCAAATGCTTGCGACACTTCTCTCGTTTGTGGGTGCTACAAGCCGGTCGATCTCCCTAGCGAGATTCGGGATCCTGAGGTCAGCAGGAGTTCAGAGTTTCCGGATAGTAGATCACAACTGTTTGGATCCAAGATCCGACTGCTTCAAATGCTTGCGACACTTCTTTCGCTTGTGGGTGGCCACAAGCCGGTCGATGTCCTTGGCGAGATTCGGATCCTGAAGTCAGCTGGATTACTTTCGGATCTTGTCCCTGAAGAATTTCTCTCCAGTCGGCGATGACGTTGTTATTGGAGCAGTGGCAAACACGTACTCAGTTAGCCGAGATAAATAGCTCCCAGTTAGCATTTCTAAAGTTCCTAAACGTTCAATTCTATAGATTAACGGTGTCTGTTTCCAAGTCAATATTTACGTGATCGGAATGTGGTCAGAATTCATGGCTATGTCTTCATGCCATGTTGTCTGCGCCACGAGGTCAGAGCTAACCATGGTGGCGCCAGAAGAGCTTCGGCATGTGGGTGGTCTTCATTTAACACACAGAAATCTGTGTTTCCACCTGATCCGCATCATGAACATTCAGGTCACCTAACAGTATGGTTTGCTCAGTATTGAGGTAAGGCCTCAGCATTGGCTTAACATATATTATGTCTGACAAGCCGAATCGGGCGGTAAATATACGTTCAGTATACGTATATCTTCCTTCCCACCGTGGCAGTTATTCCCTGTATCAGTCGTGGTCAGTGGCATGGGTCTGTAATTCACAGGGTCATGGACAAAAAAGGCTATTCCCCCTCCGGCATTCCTTTCTCTGTCCTACCTAAGGACAGTGTAGCAGGATGTTCTTGAGAGACCATTCCTACTGGAGGGTTTAGTCTCTGGAGCGCGGCTATGAGAATGCCTTCTTGTCCATGAATTCTGTGATTTCGGTATATCTTCCTTGCCAGCCCATTGCAGTTCCACTGCAAGATCTTGAGGCCACTCAACTGGTTCCTAGAACTGGAAGGGAACGACTGTGTTGCTGAATGTGCTGACAAGGAAGAGTCAGCAGTCTCGACGTGGTTCTATGGTTATTGTCAGAGGTTTGTGAACGCGGAGATTGTTGGGTTCTTCGGCAGCAGGCTCCAACAAAGGGAGTATTGGTCTGAATTCCTGAGACCTGAGATTCTCAGGTGCAGATGGCAACGGATCGATTTAGCTGTCTTACTGAATTTCCTTCTGCAAGCCGACATAACTCTGGACTAGATATACAGTTATTTACGGACGGACTCATATTTGTAGTTGGTGAGATTTGCATGCTAAAATAAACCAAAAACTTGTTGTATCAACACTTTGTCTCTTCAATTCTTTGTTAATCAAGTATGCTTTGTTTTTGTGTAAGTATTAAAAAAATCATTTTTCTGTACATTGAATTTTAAATTTTTCTTCAATAAACTTCGTTTGTCTTTACCCTAAACTTTTGAATTGCTGAATTTTATCTTTGCAGGCATAATATGAGATGGCCTCGCTATAGTGACTACAGGTTATGACATTTGCTATACATCACAGAGTAAAGGAGGCGGATTCTGAGCAGACCTGCAGCAAATTCTGCCCAGATAGGAAAAAGGGATGATATTGGGATTTGGGATGGGGAGAGGGTTTGGTACTGGTATTCCGATGGGGAGGTTGTAGTCCTCCGACAAGGTGGAGTTCCTTGTATCGACTCCGGTATGTAGGATCCACAGCAATGAGGGTAGTCGTTGTTGTGCTGATGTGATAATCCCTAATACCACTGATTATATTAACCGAATTTTAGATTAAGTTTTGTTAATGTATGAATGCGTATGGGTGTTGGTTGAGTTTCGCCACTATTTTCCACTAGAGGGCCGCTGTTGGTTAGTTCTTTTTTTGGCTTGTTAGTGTAAGTAAAGCGTGTATCCTCTCTTTATTTTACCCTCCGCATATAGGATGCGGGGTATAACATCGTTGGCTGAATAAGTCCCCGGTCTAACAAAAAAAAACACATTTGCTCAAAAATTCGTTTTTATTATTCAACATAGTTCCCTTCAAAGAGCGATACAACGATTATTTTACGACCTCTCCAATTTTTTATACCATTTTACGGTAGCTTTACTCCTTCGGCCTCAGTTTTCGGCGATCACCTCTTCATTGCCCAGCCAAATTTTTTCCCTGCCAGCATCCTTTGAGGTCTGAGAACAAGAAAGTCGTTGGGGCCAGAATCTGGGGAATGATGCGTTGGGTGGGGAAAGCAATTCGAAAGCCCAATTCATGAATTTTTGCCATCGTTTTCAATGACTTGTTGGCACGGTGCGTGTCGCTTTCTTCTCATGATGGCGCCGTTTTGCCGCCCCCCCGATTTCAACCTTCAAACGCTCCATAACGCATATAATGTCTCTGTGATGGTTTTTCCCTTCTCAAGATAATTCGCGATAAAAATTATTCCATGCCGCATCTCAAAAAAACAGCAGGCCATATTTTTCGCCAGCGGACTTTTGATCTTTTCCACGCTTTCGGAGACGGCTGTCACCGGTCGCTGTCCACTTCAGCCGGTCGCTGTCCACTCAACCGGTCGCTGTCCACTCAGCCGACTGTCGAATTGGACTCAGTGAGGTGTAGTTGATTGCAGCCATGTTTCATCCATTGTCACATATCGACGGAAAAAAACTCGGTGTATTACGAGTTAACAGCTGCAAAACACCGCTCAGAATCATCAACACGTTTTTTTTGGGTTTTTGGTTCAAATGGTCGAGATCTCGCAGGCAACCCATTTTGCACAGAGCTTCCGCATATCCAAATATTGATGAATGCATATGACCAACACATATCCTTTGATATCTTTAGGCCTCTGCTATCTCGATCAACTTCATTTTACGATCATTCAAAATCATTTTGTGGATTTTTTTTGATGTTTCGTCGGTAAACCACCTCTTTCGGGCGTCACTGCCTTCACCGTCCTCACGTGCTCATTTCACACGCTTGAATTTGCATAACCAATCAATTTATTGTTGATTTCCCTGGGGCAGAGTCCGGAAAAAACTCATTATTCAAGCACCACAGTTTTTGCTTCCACCGTTATTTTTTCCCTTCAGAAAACAGTATTTTATCAAACACGACATCCTTCTTTTTCCATTTTTTTTTCGCAATACACAAAAGTTGCTTCATAAAAGACGCATCTATCTCACAAACTAATTGACTTACAGGACGTCAGATTTTTGACACGAATCATTTTGAAGTTGGTACTATATAAAAATAATATGCATTTAATTACTAGCGACGCCATCATATGTGTCAGACCGGGGACTTATCAGCCAACCTATTATTAACTTTGTCATTCCGTTTGTAACACATCGAAATATTGCTCTAAGACCGCCATAAAGTAAGTCGGATGTATTGCAAATGGGCCATATCGTTCACTTTACGTATATTCCCCCATATAAACGGACTCCAGATTGGCTGGCGGCCTCTAAGAAGAAGCATATTTCATCCGGTTCTGCGCTTGAAATTTGGTATATGGGTGGTATCATGGTTCTCACACCAACCAGAAAAGATTGCGAATATGTTGGAGATGTACAACCATATAACCTCAGAAATATAGGAGACTTCAGGTTACAACGCGTAAATTCATCAGCTTCACAGAGATCTCTTTTTTACAAAGGCCTTCAATTATACAACAGTCTACCCAATTATATAAAAAATGAGGAGAATGTGAATTTATTTAAAAAATTTTGTATTAATTATATAAGAAATAATAATATTGGTTCATTCTGTTAAATATCTTAATTAAAACGTATATAATATCTACATAATTTGTTAATATTTATAGTATTTAACAATACTGAAAATAAAATGAATCTCAATTCAAAAAAAAAAGAGAAGCCATATTTTCATCGCATTGGTCCAACATCGCGTCCAATAATGTACATATAGCCCCCAATATAAACGATCCAACAGATTTAGCTTGCGGAGCCTCAAAGATAAAGCCAAAATTTTCGTCCGATTCCGACTAGATAAAATATATATAGGTCCCCCTATAAAAACGATCCCAGATTTGACTTTCCGGAGTCTCTTGGGGAAGCAAAATTCATTACCTGATCCGGTTGAAAATCTTGAGTACGTGTGTAGTATATGCGTCTGCTTAACGAACCCATTGCCAGAATTGGTCCATACTATGTCATAATTCATATACAGCCCCCATATTAAACCGAACCCCCAGATTTGGGAATTTGCCTCTTGGAAAGAGCCAAAATTCAATCCGATTCGTTGAACTTAGTATCTGGTGTTAGTATATGCGTCTCTAACAATCATGCAAAATTGGCCATACGGTTCCTAATTGATATATAGCCCCCATATAAACCGATCGCCAGATTTGCAACCTCCGGAGCCTCTTTGAAAATGACGCCAAAATTCGGTCCGATCTGTTTTGAAATTTTGTACATTGCCAGCATAGTATATGGCCGATAACAACCATGTCAAATTTTCCGTATCGATCTATAGTTATATATAGCCCCAGATAAACCGATCCCCAATCACAGAAAAATCACGATTGCCACTCGAGCCAAAAATAATCACCAAAATGTTATTGTCTTAGACAATTTTGTCAAAATTTTATATTTCTATAGAAAATTTTGTCAAAATTTTATTTCTATAGAAATTTCTGTTCAACATTTATTTCTTAGGAAATTTTTGTCAGTAATATAATTCTATAGAAAATTTAGTCAAAAATTTATTTCTATTGAAAATTTTGTCAGAATTTTATTTATGTAGAAATTTTATGAAGCACCTCTTAGTTGGAGAGGAATATTTTGCGAAATCTTCCAAACATCAGTAAAAAATCTGTCATTTTTGGTATATAGCCCCCATATAAAGCGACACATTACAGGTCAAGAACTGAATATAAACGTATTTAAATGACCTTTCTTTTGTCTAATAACACTCTATCCCGCCGAACTTACGCGCCGTATATACTTGTTATTCTTGGTTTTATTTTAAGTCAATACGGATTGGTAAATTCTTGACATTGTGGGGTATGCATTGCTTCCATAGTCTCGTTAAGGACGAAATGTAGTGAGCTTAAGGGTGAAGACTAAACCTGTGATCCCAATTTAGGAGCTCTTTGTCGACAGGAATCTTGTAAACTATAGGCTTCTGATTCGACTAACGAAGATGATTCTAAAATATCGCTATTCCACATTCTGTGTCCAGAGAGTGATGCTACGTCCAATAACAGAAGAATACTTGGCCAAGTGGATAAGCAGAAATGTTGGAGGCAAAATAAATATATAGAGTCTGCCTCCCACTGCTTAACATCCGTCCAAAATACTCAGGGTGAAGGAACAGACACACTTAGCAACCACACCCTGAAACAACCTCTCTTTTCAATACAAACGCAACATTGTACTGGGCAGATGTTATCCGAAAGTACGTGTCTAGATCTTCAACCTGGCAGGAATGCATTATGGGGCCCTCACCGATTTGTTTTAATTTCATGATATGTTATGCAGCGTGGTGCGCTGATTCTAAAAAGGTTCAATTTTTGTCCCAGAAATGCACCGCGGGGGGGTCTGACATATAGTCAATAAAAAACTTGATATAATCTATTTATTCATTGTTTTATGCGAAACGATGCGATTTTTAAGCTCAATCATAACTTCAAGTTTCAGTTCAACTGTACTTTCTAAACAACAGAAAATTTTACATAAATATCTTATAAAGTTTTGGAGGGATATTGCCGAAAAAAAAGATTTTTGAAAATTTTGTTTTATCTCGGAAAAGTCTTCGATTAAACCCCAGACATGGAAAGCCTAACTTAACCTAAACATTAAAATGACTAATTTTTATTTGCAGTTTGCTGAATTAGTAATTTTGCATTGCTACTAGAGCAAACAAGTTAAAGTGACAGCAACGACGATAACTTCAGATAAGGTTGACACAAACAAATCAGTTTAAATTTCTTTTATTTAAATAGATATTTCTTAATTAATATGTATACATTTTACATACTACTTATAGCGGTTTACTTAAAATCAAACATAAAGATCAGAAAATTGAAAATAATATATTATATGTAGTTATTCACCACAGAAAAGAAAAGTACGTTGTAATTTGTCTGTTCATTTTGCCTAACGTGGAAAACTCGAAATTAGCGTCATTATTTCAAACCCATTATGAATCGTTAGATCACATGAAGCGAAGGCAAACCTTCATCATTTTGCTTTTGTACAGAGACAAATCAGTAATAAAGAATTAAATTATTTAGAATATTTGATGATATATTACACTTGTCTCTGGTAGTAATATGCAACGTTTTCAGTTCTTGAATAACGCATTAGATTCTCTATGCACAATTCTATTTGTATTTGGTTTTAGTATAGTAAATAAATTGCTATTAAGGCTTCATAATTCTTCTTTTGAAATGTACATTTTATATATATATATAGAAATGTGCATATATATGTATGTAATTGCATGTATATATTTATCCCTTAACTGAAGCTAGAATATACTAAAGAGTTTCGTTATTTGTTGAAAATGTAATTAATTTTTAAATGTAGAAAAAAATCCATAAATTAAAATATACTAAAATTATTTGCTACATAATTTAATCGAAATTATTTTATTTTTTTTTTTCTATTTATGCTTTTTTAATTTTGTTCATAAACTTATATTAGGTTTAAAAAACTATAGCTATGTATATAATTTTTTACGTTGCTTGGATAATATTACATTCAACCATTTACAAAATTATTAACTTACTACGAGTGTTCATTGTCGCATTCGTGTAAACCAATCTTATTGAAGAATTTACAATGTATACATCGTCTCGCCGGAGATGACAGAAGCATTCAAAAAATTTAATTTGGCGAATTTGATCAACATTTTGTATACTCAAAATTATATATTTTTTTTAATATCGATAAATATTACGACTTTAATTCACGAAATCGTTTTTAAGATTGTTTAAATGAAATACGCCAGACAAATTATGTCTAATATGATCTAAATTTATCTTATAACTTTTTCATAAACACATGTTGTGTGTAATACATCATTGGTAAAAGTTTCCACACAAATATTTCTCACTGAATCAACATAATTGAATGTCGACATAAATTTTCATTTAATTCGTCCAAGTGGAAGTTATGACAACCACTGAAAAAATTAAACCACTATAATTTTGTTAAAAAGCTACATATACCACTTTAGCTGAATTGTGAAATAAGGCCCTAAGCCCTAACATAATGTTAATGTGAAATTAGGCCTTTATAAGTAGGACACAATTTTTTTTTGGTTCTTGATATTTTAGGGGAAAAACTATAATTTTTTTACAAAAAGTTGGAAGATGATCTCGTACACACAGTGCATGACGAATGAGTCCTAATTTCTCCTAAATGTTAATATTATATGGTTATAAATATTTTGATTTTTTTTTATTAGGGCGATATTTTAATTTAGTCATTGAAAATACGTGATTCACCGGCAATGGCAGCAGCGGCCAAAGCCTGACCTGTTGCCGGTCGATGTGTTACAAATTGTAATATTTCATTTAATGGACCGGCCGAAGTAACTTTTGAGGCTATATTTGGATCTGTGACGGTTATGGGTAGACCAAGTGCTGAAGATATAGACGATGATTGAGCAGTGACACCAATGGCAGCTAGACTATCATCTAGATTAGAAGGAGCATCACCTCCAAACACTACATTTGACGGTGACACCAATGGTAGCGGTGGTACATTTATACAATTTGGCGAACCTGGTAATCGACTATTTGATGGTACCTCAAGGGTTGACATTATTGGTGATTGATCGAGAACAGCATTAGTTACAACGGCTGGAGGGGTTAAGTGTTGTTGGACCATTGGTGGAGCCTCTGTTGGTTGTTGGAATACTACACTCCCATTATCATCAATCAATTGGAGACCCTGTGATGTGTCGATTGTTAAAACTTCATTGCCATATAAATCGGATCCAGCCATTGCAACGGCAATAATATCACTGTTCACACCTGCATTGGTAATATCTAATATCTGTTGTTGTTCTTCCTGTTGTTGCTGCTGTTGTTGCATATGAAGCGCTTGCAATACTTCATGTGTAAGCACATATTCTGTACCATCATCCGATATAAGTTGTGTATTTGTATCCGGGTTAGCCAATAGATGAGCAAAAGTTGCAGCATCTAATAGTACCTGTTGACCTTCAATGTTTAATAGAATACCATTACTGGCATTTATATCAGTCGTGTCTTCTCCCACCACCGCTTCAACAGTAGTATCATCAGTCTCCATGCTTTGGAAGTAATCCTGATGCACTCCAATGTTGGTAACATTAGAAATTTCAGTGGAGCTGTCGGTATCATTAGGCCCACCGCCACTCTCTGTATCAGTTATTTTTTTCTCGGATTCCCTTCGGGTTTCTTGAGTATTCGTTTCTTTCATTTCATCGTTTGTACCTTGTTTTGGTCCGGCCTCTAGCACATCAGAGGGTATGGGCACAAGCTCATTTAGTTGATGGTTTAAATACAAGGGTACGTTATCAACTGGTTTACAGGTGTTACCGTTAACCTTACAGAGTAAAAATGTCTCATTATAACCGGGATAGGGTTGAGTGGGTAAAGCTATTAATTGCGTATTCGAATCGATGACACTTTCCTAAATGAATAAAAATAAAAATTTCTCAGTTGGATATAGTATTTTTTGTATTTTTTTTGTATACATCGGGCTGCCACCCAGTAAATAACCTG
>PGFW01000112.1:64770-85238 GCA_003123925.1 Haematobia irritans
TTTTCAATTTTCCGGAACAAATAATCACAATGGTCCAGACTATGGACACTGTTTTTCTGGGTAAACATTTGATTTACACATAGCGTCCAGGTTTTTCCGAAGAACATTTTCGTTTGGAGCCACCGTGGTGCAATGGTTAGCATGCGCGCCTTGCTTACACAAGGTCGTGGGTTCGATTCCTGCTTCGACCGAACACCAAAAAGTTTTTCAGCGGTTGATTATCCCACCTCAGTAATGCTGGTAACATTTCTGAGGGTTTCAAAGCTTCTCTAAGTGGTTTCACTGCAATGTGGAACGCCGTTCGGACTCGGCTATAAAAAGGAGGTCCCTTGTCATTGAGCTTAACATGGAATCGGGCAGCACTCAGTGATAAGAGAGAAGTTCACCAATGTGGTATCACAATGGACTGAATAGTCTAAGTGAGCCTGATACATCGGGCTGCCACCTAACCTAATAACCTTGTCTCGATATATTTAAAATTGTACTTTGCAATAATTGAAAAATTGTCTCTGGATGCATGTGGGGAGATCGATTTTAAAAAATTGAATTGCTTTAGTGGCTCGAAAGTTACTAGTAATGGAAACCCATATGTTTTGTACTTCCCTGATATCCACCCATATTGGGTGAACTACTTAGGCGTTTAGTTGCGAAAGTCGATCTCCACTTTATAATTGACGACCATGCAGTTCGTACTCCAAAGAACGAAAAAGTTCTTTTTCTATTTTATTTACTGTTGACATGGGCAGATCTGTGGGCGTGTAACCATACCCTAATGTAACGGACAGTTTCTCCAACATCTATATATAATTAAGAGAATCTATGCTGCTGTTAGAAAATGTACCTATGCAATGCAAGAGCCTTCTAAGGTTTTGTTTACCTTTACCTTTAATTCCCCACTCTGACAAAGTCATAGCCCTACTGCATACAATAAAATCACTCCATATGTGTCTTTTAACGTTTAGGACTACTTAAAGTGCCGGACAATTGATCTGTTATGCAAATTTCTAACTCACCTCTTCACTTGTGGTGGACGGCGTTGTTATTAAAAAGCCTTCTGTCGTTTGCTGCACCGGATGTTGAATATGCTGTTGTCCTATTCCAATAATAGGCTGTTGTACAAATTGCAAAGCGGTTTGAGTATTGGTTAGCGATGTGACAAGTGGTGATTGTTGTGCCTGTATTGGTTGAATTACTAGTGGATTTATATTTTGTGGCTGATTCGGACTGTTACCCGAAGTTTTATGAGTCTTTCGCGCACGACTTGAATTTTTATTGAGTACAATTGATGATGGTGATGTTTGTGGTTGTTGTTGTAATTGTAGTAGCTGTTGTTGTGCTGCAGATATTTGGCTATCATCTAGATTTGTGACCATAAGATCCGCTTTTGGAACTTTTGGTTGTATGGCTACAAAGCCTGAAGCATCTCGAGATTTTACTTTGTGGTGGGGTTTCTATTGTCACTCTCTCTCTTTTGTCTCGATATATTTAAAATTGTACTTTGCAATCATTGAAAAATTGTCTCTGGATGGATGTGGGGAGATCGATTTTAAAAAATTTAATTGCTTTAGTGGCTCGAAAGTTACTAGTAATGGAAACCCATATGTTTTGTACTTCCCTGATATCCACCCATATTGGGTGAACTACTTAGGCGTTTAGTTGCGAAAGTCGATCTCCACTTTATAATTGACGACCATGCAGTTCGTATCCAAAGAAGAACTAAAAAGTTGTTTTTATCCTATTTTATTTACTGTTGTGACATGGGCAATCTCGTGGGTTTAACATATACCCTAATGTAACGGACAGTTTCTCCAACATCTATATATAATTAAGAGAATCTATGCTGCTGTTAGAAAATGTACCTGTGCAATGCAAGAGCCTTCTAAGGTTTTTGTTTACCTTTACCTTTAATTCCCCACTCTGACAAAGACATAGCCCTACTGTATACAATAAAATCACTCCATATGTGTCTTTTAACGTTTAGGACTACTTAAAGTGCCGGACAATTGATCTGTTATGCAAATTTCTAACTCACCTCTTCACTTGTGGTGGACGGCGTTGTTATTAAAAAGCCTTCTGTCGTTTGCTGCACCGGATGTTGAATATGCTGTTGTCCTATTCCAATAATAGGCTGTTGTACAAATTGCTATTACTGTTTTTCGGGTGCATATTCGAGCAGAGCCAGATCTTTCTTTAACGGCATTTCTGGTTTCATCTGCACAGTGCCACAATTGCTGGACCTATCGATTTGAGTAATGCTACTTGTAACGAAGCCATCTCAATCCACCTCAAACAACAAAAAGCGGCCTGAAGTCGGGGAATTGTAAATAAGTACGAAGATATGTATTTCCTTGGATACCATCCAATTAGAATAATAAGCTGTGCAATTATTTCTGTGCTTATATCATATGAAATATTCATGTATGGTGCTCACTGTGTACTAGCATTTATTCGAAAAACAAGATTTAAGAACGAATTTAGTCAAGATATAACTTACGTTAGCAAATTCATGAGTTGAAGGCCGTCACCAATTATAAATACCAGTTAAGCGCCACATAAGCTGGCTGATGCATGAATTTATAACAAAAAGAAAAAACAACCCTACAAAAAGGATCCATATATTCTTTCTTTATAAAATAAGATAACTTGTCTATCGAGATAATAATCCTTAGTGGTTGTGACAAATCAGTATGCTTCATGATCACTACTATACACAGACTTCACAGATTCCAAAAAAGCGGATAATTATAGAATCACTAAGAACATCACAATAAATAACCTATGATAATATTTAAAGCAAGCCTACAAGATAAAATATTGAACTAGCATCGACTAAAAGCAAATTCTAAATTAGTACAACAATCGATACGACAATATGAGAGATCAACTGATCATAACATTATTCTCATCCAAATATGTACTCAATAAACATTCAAGTCGAGTGCGCGAAAAGACTCATAAACAAATGCGAGCGCTAACACTCTTCGCGCTATTTCAGGTACCGAATCAGGCGGCTAACAATGAAAATAAATAGATAAAAACTCACTCATTTGCATATGTAAGGTTTATACAATTATACATATAAACCGACCAAATACAGGGTAAAACCATTACACATATATACAATGTAAGTTCTCACACACTATATTGATTCACAAACCTTCTATAATTATGTATTGTATCTATGTGAAATTGTCTCTGCTAAACTTATCGAATCATACATCTCATCTTATTTCTAGTAGAACGAACCTTAATTTGCATTAGCCTTGTAACAAATAAGTGCTTTCCTAAATGGAACATTTTTAGATAAATTATTACTATCAGAAATTCTTTGGTAAAGAGTAAATTTTTAGTTTACGTAAAGATTCAGTTGTCAAACGCATTATTTATCTAATGATATATATTTCCTACCTCCAATTGACTTGGACAGAAGAGTCCGGTGCACGCAAACGACAAGAAGGCTTTGTCTATAAATCAATACTCCGTCCAACTAACAGCAAGTGAAAAAGGATGCATACAACGATATAAGACAAAAAAACTGTAGACATAAACAATCTACCCATTCAATTGTCCCGGTTATAAATTATACAACACATAAGATACCTGTCCTAAAGACCAGCCGCTTAAAAGGGAACTGTCTAATATGATCTATACAATATCGTTCCTTGATCATTTCTTAATGATGTCATACAATATCATAAATTTTCTTCACAAAGGCTAATAGAACTTAAGGATGTCAGCAAGTGCGCCAATGATGAATACTCATAAAGGTTATAAAAACACATGAATGATTTGATAATAACACCTATACTTAATAATAGCACTTTCCCTTATGATAGAGCTCTTCTCCTTCTAAATGTAGCTCATTGATTAGCCATTCGAACTATCATGGTTGTATACTAGAGATCAACCTCTCGTTTTGTCTATTATATAACTAGATTTTTTGTTGTGACCAGCAATCAGTCTGTTCCACGCTGTTTTTAATTGCGTCTTATTGGAGATTAGAGTGGTTATGAGTATATCCTCTATGTGAAATCCAAGAATGTGTCGATTGCCCGATGTTGTTAGGAGATCAACTGTCTCGTCTTAGCACCTATAGGGATAATCCAAGGTTAACAACGCCACTACACAAAAGAATCTTGCCCATGGTCAACAGTAAATAAATAGTAAAAATTATCCATCAACTCTATTCGCTACTGTATCCATTTTGCGAAGCCTTTTGATGGAAGTAAACTGCGCATGATTCGTCAATCATATAACTAAGTGTTGGGTATGGATCTGTATGAGCAATATCGCAACTAACGCCTAAGTTGGTATCGTTGGGGTATCACTCCCATTATATTTATTGTATTTGTGGGTTGGTAACATTATTTATTTTAGGATGGTACATCAACCACATGCATGTGGTTGTCCATTCTTTGAATGTTAATGGTGGCACATTTCGATGCCACTTTAAAGTCAAGTTAATGTTTTGTTTTTAAAATCGTATTCTCCCCCATCGCCTACGTAGCAATCAGTAGAGCACAACTCTTTCTCAATGAATCTAATGTGCCACCAGTACAAGCTAGTTCCCCAATAGTGGGAATGTCGTAACATCTGAGAACAGAGGTTATGAGGTCTATGGAAGGTGGGTACAGCCCGTAATGGTAACATCTGTTTCTCTCGAAAGACAACAATACGTAGTGATGTGACAGAGTTAGGTAAAGAGATGAGGAAGCAAAACACGATTGCTCGCCTAATCTATTTTAGGTGGAACTACTCGTCACTGTCTTTCTGATATAAGTGCTCAATTCTGCCTTATATCTCTATACTTGTCTGCAATCACTCATGATAAGCTTTGGATTGTTTTGTTCCGATTTTTCCAATTGACGTTCGTATCCTGCTGTTATTATGGCAACCAAGTGTTTTGAACAATGAAATTGTCTCTGGAATGCGATTGATAGGAGAGATCCGAATTTTTTTTCAAATATGTTTAATTGCTTACAGAAGGGCCTCGAAAGTTGGTAGCTAGTCATAGTCTCACCGCTCATTTCAGGAACTGGCAAACTTCGGCTCATGATCATATTTGTTCTGCTATCATACTGATTATACTCCGAGGCCACATTGGACATTCTAAATTAGACCAGGGTGATTGTTTACATAAATGAAGACCTTGAACTTATTGTCATGGCGTTATGTGACGAAGTCGTCTCGCCACTTTATTATAATTGAGGTCGGACGATGCAGTTCGTACTTCCAAACTACAAATAGAACTGAAATAATGTTGTGTGATCTTCAATCATTATATCTAGCTTGATCGATAGAGGCAGACTCTGTGGCGTGTAAGACACCATACCCTCAAGGTAACCTACCGTGGACAGTCTTTTCATACCAACCATCTAAGACAATTATATAGAAGTAAATAACACTAAAACGAACGAAGCGAAATTTCGGATAGGCCAAAAAATTTAATATCAATGGTGATGTTTGTGGTTGTTGTTGTAATTGTAGTAGCTGTTGTTGTGCTGCAGATATTTGGCTATCATCTAGATTTGTGACCATAAGATCCGCTTTTGGAACTTTTGGTTGTATGGCTACAAAGCCTGAAGCATCTCGAGGTATTTTACTTTGTGGTGGGGTTTCTATTGTCATACTTTGACGCCGGCTTGATGCCCTACGTTTCATATTACGGCCATTGCTAGTAGTTTTTGAATTCTTTGTAGTATCTTTATCAGCAGACAATCTTTCATTTAAGGCCTTTGATGATGAATACTGAAATAAAACAAATCGTGATACAGTTATTGTCCAGAATAAAGTTGGTTTTTTATGTTCCTGGAAACTCTATTGGAGAGGGAATTTTGAAAGTAAACGCAAACGTATTTCTTGCCAATCGAACATTGCACAGTGGTCGGTGCTGTATGGAGTTAGTAGCCAAAAATACTTCCAGTATTGGTATCATTGTGAAACTTCGGTCACAGCTTTATAATTATGTCAGAACTATTAAATGATAAAATAGAATTGATTGATGACGTTTTGGTATATTTTGAACCACTTATCATAGATCTTATTATACACGTTTGTTGAACATCTCAATACCTTGCATTCAAGTAAAAACAACGATATAATCGGACATTTTTAGCTCGAGGTATGATTTATTTAGCGAAAAAAGTCAGAAAAACTAAAAATAATGGGATATCTCAAAAACGGTTTCATAAAAATTTTTTTAACCTTCATTTTCAAATTCAGGCTATGCTTTAGAATTCATGGAGGACACCACCCAATGAATGGGGCCATAGTGAGACAGAGTTGAGATTGGGAAAAGGAAAATTGGTTGGGAGTCTTCTTTTTGTTCGAAGGTTTGCTTTAGAGCTTAACTCCTTCGTGAAGCCATAGATGAATAGGAGGGAGAACGGTCTGCCACCATGCATTGCCTTTTCTAGATTCGTTTATATCCTGATGCGGTTGTAATTCAAATGTGGCTTCTATTCTGGTTGTGGTGGCGGTGGTCATCATTTCAGCTTCTTTAAGCTAGGAGACTTGCACTTCTATGTGTTTGTTATTCCCATTGCAAGTGGGTGCTTTGCCCGGAATTACAGCGGTGTGCATTGGAAAATAACGCTGCCGCGTCAAAGAAATCATTCTGGATTTTATGACCAGCCTTTGCATTTATGATGATCCAAACAAGCGATGGTGATGGTGATGGCGTTGGTCTTTGGCAGAAGTAGAAGATATAAACACCACCTTTGTCTTTTGAATAAATCGACAGGATGACCAATAAAATGTTCTTATATTAGGGACGTTCTATGGGGTTTGTATGCGAGTGTGCCATTGCCTGTGCCATGGTAGTTGTTTTACCATCTTTATGGCTTTATCCCCCCCCACCCACACACACAACAATCGTTAATTATCCTATGGACCCTATAAATGCCTTTTGCTTGATCACATGGACGGTTATATTGTTTGCTGTTGTTGTTAATAGATTTATGTTAAGTTGCTAACCATGTCTCGTCTAGAATTTCATTACGAATTTTCATTTAGTTTTCGAGAGAAGTCAAGAGTGTCGGCTCTTAATGTAACACAGAAAGAAGTCTGGAAAATCTTACACGAAATAAAGAAAAACAAGTATATACAAACTAAGTTCGCGCGGCCGAATTTTATAATACCCACCACCATGAACCAAATATTAGGGTTTCCTTTGAAATTTCAGAGGCTCATGAGGACTTGAGGACACTTTCCGAAGATAAATTTAAAGATTTCACCTATGAGACTATATCAGATTCTGGATTTATAAGAACCATTTTTGTTTGAGTTTTGGAGGAATCATTAACATCTCTTGTAAGTGTGCAAGAAAATTATAAAATAACGTCTTGATTTGAAATCTTAAATCTGTGGAAGTAAAATCTGAAAATTTTACATTGAGTTTTCAAAGCAATTTTCATGATCAGTGCGCCTTCTACACCGTCAAGAAGTGAAGTCGGTCTATATGGAGGCATTATCAAATGGACCGATAAAAACTTAATCCGATACACGTTTTTGTGAGCCTAAAATATCAGAATATTTAAAATTCAGGCAAATCAGATAAAAACTACGGTTTCTAGAAACCCAAGGAGTTAAATCGGGAGATCGTTCTCATGGGGGCTATACTAAAATATGGACCGATACTCACCGTTTCGGCACACCTCTTTATGACCAAAATACCTCTAGATTCCAATTAGGCAATAGGATAAAACTTCGGATTCTAGAAGCCCAAGAAGTAAAATCGGGAATCGGTCTATATGGGGGCTATACCAAAATCATGGACCGATACTCACAATTTTGCGCACCTCTTTATGGTCTAAAATACCTCTAGATTTCAATTTCAAAATTGGATAAAAACTACGATTTCTATAAGCCAAGACAAATCGGGAGTCGTTTTATATGCGACCATACCAAAACATGGACCGATACTCACAATTTTTGGCACACGTATTTGGTCCCAATACTCTAGATTTCAATTTCAGGCAAATTGGATAAAAACTACGTTTCTATAAGCCCAAGACCTCAAATCGGGAGGTCGTTTATATGGGGACATACCAAAACATGCACCGATACTCACAATTTTTGGCACACGTTATTTGTGGTCTTACAATACCTTTAGATTTCCAATTTCAGGCAAATTGGATAAAAACTACGATTTCTATAAGCCCAAGACCTCAAATCAAGAGGTCGTTTTATATGGGGCCATACCAAAACATGAACCGATACTCACAATTTTTGGCACACGTATTTGTGGTCCTACAATACCTCTAGATTTCCAATTTCAAGTAAATTGGATAAAAACTACGATTTCTATAAGCCCAAGACCCAAATCGGGAGGTCGGTTTATATGGGGACTATATCAAAACCTGGACCGATATAGCCCATCTTCGAACTTGATCTGCCTGCAGACAAAAGACGAGTTTGTGCAAAATTTCAGCACGATTGCTTCATTATTGAAGACTGTAGCGTGATTACAACAGACAGACAGACAGACAGACGACAGACAGACGGACATCGTTATATCGTCTTAGAATTTTCCCTGATCAAGAATATATATACTTTATATAGTCGGAAATCGATATTTCGATGTGTTACAAACGGAATGACAAACTTATTATACCCCCATCACCATTCTATGGTGGTGGGTATAAAAACCAATAACTGTATATAAAAAACAAACTCATTTCTCTCTTACTCTCTCACATTAATATTTCCCCAATGTTTCAAACTGGTGCCCTATACTCAAGTAGATAACGGATATGGATTTTATATTGAATCAACATTGCCAGCAATGCATTTTTATTTGGACCAACATTTTCCACAATTCGACCAAAATTGAACAGCGCACAGTGGTCGGTGCTATATGGAGTTAGCGGCCAAAAATACTTCCAGTATAGGTATCATCGTGAAACTTCGGTCACGGCTTTATAATTATGTCAGGACTATTTAATGATAAAATGGGATTGATTGATGACGTTTTGGTATAGCCCCCCATATAGACCGATCTCCCGATTTTACTTCTTGGGCTTCTAGAAACTGTATTTTCTATCCGATTTGGCTGAAAATTGAAATCTAAAGGTATATTAGGACCAAAAGTAGGTGTGCTAAAAATGGTGTGTATCGGTCCATGTTTTGGTATAGCCCCCATATAGACCGATCTCCTAATTTTACTTCTTGAGCTTCTAGGAACCATAGTTTCTATCCGATTTCCCTGAATTGGATATTTAGTCTTTTTAGGACCGTTTACAATTATGTGTATAGTGATGCCGTAATTCATGTGTAAATCCAGATTTCTTCAGGTGTTCACAGGATCTATCCTTGTCCTATACTGTTTATGTTATATACTTAATGAATTTACATTGTGTCACATGTTGATATGGCTATTATGCCGATGATATTAATATTTTAGTAGCTCTGGCATCTGGCACGACGCAAGTGCTCTATTGAACTTTGGATCAGACATCGTCATATTTAACTGGGCTAGCAAAATCTAACTTGTCCATTATGTAACGGTAAACAAAGATCATGGCTTTTGAAATCCCGCCCAGCCGAACTCACACTGAGAGTATATGTGAGTCCAAGACAGATTTAATTACGTTTTAGTGACTCCATTATTTTCTCTTGGGTTTCATCTTGACCATAGACTTAAATTCGATTTCATATGCCAAGATATGTTCAAAAGTTAACTTCGTTCGAAGAAACTATATAGCTTGAAGCTTATTCTCCGCTTCTGTGAAACGATGCTGGAGCGATTCAGCTACTTATGCAACATATTTTATAGTGTAGATGTTTATATGGTCAAGTAGGATCAAGGTTGTCTAACTACTTATGTTCCGATTCTCTGTCGGTTGTATTCGGTAAAACTGGTAACACAACGTATTCAGGCTTTGTAATGAATTTCTGGGGATGGCTCTTTATGGGAGCGTGATCTTGATATTCATTCTTTTTTTCTTTATGGGTTTTGGAAATCATGTAACCCAGCATATCTTAATCTTATTCCCGTTTCTTTAGTACAACAAGCCACTGCAAATACTCATGAATTTAACCATAATTTCTGATCGGCTTTTTGCAATCTAATTTACCATAACTTTTGAATCCTTACCTCAAAACTAAAGTCAATTATCTAGTCGAATTGGTTTGATTTTCAAAAAAAATTAATATCCCATTTTCTCACAACTTAGTCATTTATGTATTACTACATCTCTGCTCACACTTATAATTATTTTTTAGAAATGTGCATTGTAGATTTTGTTAGATTTTTAGATTTTTTAAGTTTTTTTTTATAGTTTTGGATTTATTTCTGTTGTGCTTAGCATTTTGATTAGTTAATTAATAATTTTAAATCTCATTATTGCTCTACTTATATTCTATCAACATATGTGCCATGCCTCATTTTTATTAAATAAATAAATATTAAATATAATATAAATCTATAGATATTTTAACCACAAATAGTGTTGAAAAAAATGATGGTTATAGATTCATTGTTGTGTATAACCTATATATTATCTTCGATTTTATTTTTGGGCTTCTAGAAACTACTTTCTATCCGATTTGCCTAAATTTAAAATCTATAATTATTTTAATCACAAATAGATGTAAAAATGAGTATCAACCCATGTTTGCATACACACGTATATGACCGATTGATGATTACTCCAATGGCAGTATTTTTATCCGATTTTTAATTTTAAACAAGATAGTTTTGTAAAATTCCCCTATATTCTATTATTTGAACCACTTAACTTACTACACACTCTCTCTCTCTCTGCCCCTGGGTTAACACTGGAACATTTGCAATTCACCATGGATCTGAGTTAGAGGAGTTGGAGTTGGCTAAGGTGTTGGCGATGTATTGGCGATGTTGTCCTTTCTAGCTGCTGCTGTGTTGTGTTCCTAATGTCATCTCTAAGCGAAAATTCGTTTTGTTGCGCCTATTTTCAAATGCGAATGCAATTTTGGAATCAAGAATTTTTGCATGCATACGTAATACGTTTGTCCATCGTCCAGTGCCAGCTACAGGCTTTACTCTATCGGTACAAAGATGGGCAAAAGGCGGATTGATGCTGATGCCGATGATGACGATGGTGGCTGTGATGGTTGGTTAATGTCTGCATCAGGCTATATGGTCGGTCGAAGGAGGGGCGGGCTCTTGGTCCGAATGAACACTTGTTGTTGTTGGCAACCGATAAAATCTTAATCCGATACAAGTTTTTGTGAGCCTAAAATATTCAGAATATTTAAAATTCAGGCAAATCAGATAAAAACTACGGTTTCTAGAAACCAAGGAGATAAATCGGAGATCGGTTCTTATGGGGGCTATACTAAAATATGGACCGATACTCACCGTTTGCGGCACACCTCTTTATGACCCGAAAATACCTCTAGATTTCCAATTTCAGGCAAATAGGATAAAAACTTCGGATTCTAGAAGCCCAAGAAGTAAAATCGGGAAATCGGTCTATATGGGGGCTATACCAATAATTGGAACGATACTTCAACAATTTTGGCACACCTCTTTTATGGTCATAAAATACCTCTAGATTTCAAATTTCAGGCAAATTGGATAAAAACTACGATTTCTATAAGCCCAAGACCCCAAATCGGGAGGTCGTTTTTATATGCGGACCATATCCAAAAATGGACCGATACTCACAATTTTTTGGCACACGTATTTGTGGTCCTAACAATACCTCTAGATTCCAATTTCAGGCAAATTGGATAAAAACTACGATTCTATAAGCCCAAGACCCCAAATCGGGAGGTCGTTTTATATGGGGACCATACCAAAACATGCACCGATACTCACAATTTTTGGCACACGTATTTGTGGTCTTACAATACCTTTAGATTTCCAATTCAGGCAATTGGGATAAAAACTACGATTTCTATAAGCCCAAGACCCCAAATCGGGAGGTCGTTTTATATGGGGACCATACCAAAACATGAACCGATACTCACAATTTTTGGCACACGTTTTTTGGTCCTACAATACCTCTAGATTCCAATTTCAAGTAAATTGGATAAAAACTACGATTTCTATAAGCCCAAGACCCCAAATCGGGAGGTCGGTTTATATGGGGACTATATCAAAACCTGGACCGATATAGCCCATCTTCGAACTTGATCTGCCTGCAGACAAAAGACGAGTTTGTGCAAAATTTCAGCACGATTGCTTCATTATTGAAGACTGTAGCGTGATTACAACAGACAGACAGACAGACAGACAGACAGACAGACAGACAGACAGACAGACAGACAGACGGACATCGTTATATCGTCTTAGAATTTCTCCCTGATCAAGAATATATATACTTTATATAGTCGGAAATCGATATTTCGATGTGTTACAAACGGAATGACAAACTTATTATACCCCCATCACCATTCTATGGTGGTGGGTATAAAAACCAATAACTGTAATCATAAAAACAAACTCATTTCTCTCTTACTCTCTCACATTAATATTTCCCCAATGATTCTCAAACTGGTTGCCCTATACTCAAGTAGATAACGGATAATGGATTTTTATTGTAATCAACATTGCCACAATGCATTTTTATTTTGGACCAACATTTTTCCACAATTCGACCAAAATTTGAACCAGCGCACAGTGGTCGGTGTTATATGGAGTTAGCGGCCAAAAATACTTCCAGTATAGGTATCATCGGGAAACTTCGGTCACGGCTTTATAAGTATGTCAGGACTATTTAATGATAAAATGGGATTGATTGATGACGTTTTGGTATAGCCCCCCATATAGACCGATCTCCCGATTTTACTTCTTGGGCTTCTAGAAACTGTATTTTCTATCCGATTTGGCTGAAAATTGAAATCTAAAGGTATATTAGGACCAAAAGTAGGTGTGCTAAAAATGGTGTGTATCGGTCCATGTTTTGGTATAGCCCCCATATAGACCGATCTTCTAATTTTACTTCTTGACCTTCTAGGAACCATAGTTTCTATCCGATTTCCCTGAAATTGGAAATCTAGAGATATTTTAGGACTCACAAATAGTGTGAAGAAAATGATGGTTATAGATTCATGTGTTGGTAAAGCAGCCCTATATACTTCAGCGCTCTTCCGTTTTACTCTTCTTTGGCGCTTCTAGGAAACGTACGTTTCTATCAAAACGATTTGCCGCTAAATTTAAAATCTATAATTATTTTAAGATCACAAATAGATGTAACGGAAATGAGGGAATCAACCCCATGTGTTGGTAATATGCCCACGTATTAGACCGATTTTACGATTTTCTCCAAGGGCATACTTTTTATCCGATTTTATGAAGTTGGATAAACAAGATAGCTTTGAAAATTCAGGCCCTATAATTCATCGATATATTTTGAACCACTTAACTTATCATTAGATCTTTTTTAATACACGTTTGTTGAACATCTCAATACCTATGCATTTCAGACAGTAAAAACAACGATATAATCGGACAATTTTTGCTCGAGGTATGATTTTATTTAGCGAAAAAAATCAGAAAAACTAAAAATAAGATGGTGATATCTCAAAAACGGTTTCAATAAAAATTTTTTAACTTCATATTTTCAAAATTCAGAGATCGAAATTACACAAGAAAAGTCATCAAATGTACATTTTCAGGTAAACTAGTTTGTTTAACAAACACCAACACAAAATTCATAGTTGGATATAAAAGAAAACAAGACCAACTCTGGTATTAGGGAGAATAAAAAAGGGGGGCAAAAGAAAGCACTGTTTTTATCCAATTTGGAATCTTGAAATGTTTAATAATAATAAACACACAAAATCCCATTGAGAGACTTCAGGTGAGGACACACAACTAAAATCTACATAAAACTTTACATATAGAACGAAACGAAACAGCGAACAATGGGACTGGACAAACATTGATTTTATGAACAAATTTAAAACAAATTTTTTTTTTTTATTAAAATTAGTTAATCCATATTAAGTTCAATTACTCATTTTCAATTTATTTCGAATATATAATTTTTCTTTCTTTTGTTTTACTTTACTTCTAAATGCACTTTAATTTTATACTTTTATCACACTTCAAAACCAAATGCTTTACTTTCTTCTCTTTTTGAAGCGTTCTTAAAGGAGTAAGAATGGAATAAAAAAAAAACAAATACACATTGTAAAACCTATGTTTGCATAAAAAACAGTTGATGCACACTTTTTTGAAAAATTTCTAAACTATGATTTTTTATTTTTTGGCCAAAGGATCGACCACTGTGCAAGGGAACCACTTTTGTCCAAATTTTGTCAAAATTTTATTATTGTATAGAACAATTTTGTGAAAATTATTTTCTATAAAAATATTTGTTAAAATTTTATGTCGCATAGAAAATTTGTTAAAATTTATAATTTCTATAAAGAAAGATTTGTCAAATTTTATTTCTATACGAAAAATTTTTGTCAAAAAATTTTATTTCTGTAGAAAATTTTTGACTAAACTTTCATTTCTGTAGAAAATTATGCCAAAATTTTGTCAAAAACTTTATTTCTATAGAAAATTTGTCCAAAATTGTATTTCTATAGAAAATCTTTGTATCAAATTGGTATTTCTTATAGAAATTTCACTGTCAAATTGTACTTCTATAGAAAATTTTGACAAAATTTAATTTTTCTACAGAAAATTTAGTCAAAGAATTTTATTTTCTATAGAAAATATGTGATCAAAATTTGTGTTTTCTATAGAAAAATTATTGTCAAAATTTTTATTTTATAGAAAATTTTTGCCAAAATTTTATTCTAATAGAAATTTTTGTCAAAAATTTTTATTTCTATAGAAAATTTAGTCAAAATTTGTATTTTATAGAAAAATTTGTCAAAATTTTATTTCTATAAGAAGATTTTGACAATAATGTATTTCTATAGAAAATTTCGTCAAATTTTATTTTTATAGAAAATTTGTCAAAAATTATATATATTGTTTTTGTCAATTTAATTTCTATAGAAAATGTTGTTCAAAATTTTATATATTTGTTTTGAATTTATTTCTATAGAAAATTTTTTAAAAATTTTATCTATAGAAAATTGTGTCAAAAATTGGTTTCTATAGAAATTTGTCAAATATATTACTTTATAGAAAATTTTGTCAAAATTTTATTACTATAGAAAATTTTTGTCACAATTTTTATTTATTCGTTTTGTTTGTTATTGTTGCTTCTCTCAATCGTTATTGTTGTTTTATTTTTATCATCAGCTTAAACCATCATTGACTAAACTCTACAAAGTGTAGCTTAAGCCAACAGAGAAGTATGCTTGTCAAAATTATTTGGGCAAAAGCCCTATAGATAGCAAGATGGTGGATAGTACAGCTGTTTCGGATTACCACATTCCTCATCAGCATCCCCTACTTGCAGCAAAACTATGCAACCAATTATCAGAATAAATTCGGGTAATTCACTCAACCCAACGTTGAACTACACTTGAACTCCCGAAAAAGAGGTTGAATATCGGCTTACTGGCTAACAAATTTTGCCCAAGCATATCTCTTATTCCTTCGCAACATCAATATCGAATTGGTTATGTTTTTGCTGGGTTTGTTTTTGAGCGTGCTTCCTCTATCTTCATTCGTTTTGTTTGTTATTGTTGGCCTTCTCTTCAATCGTTATTGGTGTTTTTTTTTTTTTTATATCTCACCTTAAAGCCAATGCATTGACTTAAACTACAGAGTGTAGCTAACCACAGAGGAAAAGTAAGCTTGTCAAAATTAATTTGGGCCAAAGCCCTATAGACTGCAAAAGATGGTTGTGATTGTTACATGCTTTGTTTCGAATTAACCATAATCCTTCATCAGCATCCTCTAGATTTGCAGCAAAACTGATCAACCAATTAATCAAAGAAATAAAAAAATTTTCCCCCCCCCAGGGGAGGTTCATGCGTAGTTCACGTTGGGTTGAGTGAATTAGCCCGAATTTATTCTGATATATTGGTTGATAGTTTTTGCTGCAAGAGGGGATTGCTGATGGGAATGTGGTAATTCGAAACAGCTTACATCCAACCATCTTGCAGTCTATAGGGGCTTTGCCCAAATAAATTTGACAAGCATACTTTGTCCTCTGTTGGTTAAGCTAACAAGCTTGTAGTTTAGTCATGCATGGTTTAAGGCTGAATAAAAAAAAAACGAAGCAATAACAATTTTATTTCTATAGAAAATTTTGGTCAAATGTTTAATTTCTATGGAAGAATTGTGTCCAAATGTGTTATATACAAAATTTTGTCAAAAATTTATTTCTATAAAAAATTATTTGTCAAAATTTTTATTTATACAGAAAATTTGCCAAAATTTTATTTCTATATGAAAAATTTTGTCAAAAAAATTTTTAATTGTTTAATAGAAAATTTTTGTCAAAAGTTTATTCTATAGAAAATTGTGGTCAAAACTTGTGTTTCTATAGCAAAATTTTGTCAAAATTTTATTTTTATTAGAAAATGTTTGTCAAAAAAATTTTATTTCTATAAGAAAATTTGTCCAAAATTTATTTCTAATAGAAATTTTTGTCAAAATTTTATTTCTATAGAAAATTTTGTAAAAAATTTTATTTTCTATAGAAAATTGTGTCAAATATTGTGTAATCTATAAGAAAATTTTGTCAAAATTTTATTTACTAATAAGAAAATTTTGTCAAAATTTTATTACTAAGAAAATTTTGTCAAATTTTATTTTCTATAGAAAATTTTTGTCAAAATTGGTTATTTTTTATAGAAAGATTTGTCAAAAGTTTATTCTATAGAAAAGTTGTGATCCAAATTGGTGGTTTCTATAGAAAATTTTGTCAAAATTTTATTTCTATTATGAAATTTTGTCAAAAATTTTTATTTCGTATAAGAAAATGTCCGTCAAAACTTTATTTCTGTAGAAAATTTTGTCAAAATTTTATTTTAATTAGAAAATTTTGTCAAAAAGTTTTTATTTCTAATAAAAAAATTTGTCAAATTTTTAATTTCTTATTAGAAAAATTTGTCAAAATTTTTATTTTATAGCAAAAATTTTGCCAAAAATTTATTATTTTATGAAAATTTTTGTCAAAATTTTAATTTCTAATAGAAAATTTTGTCAATTTCTAAAATTTATCAATTTTCCTATAGAAATTTGTCAAAATTTTATCTTAATAGAACATTGTCAAAATAGTTTATTTCTATAGGAAACTTTGTCAAAATTGTAGTTTCTATAGACAATTTTTGTCAGAATTTACTATTTCATTTTCTATGTAGAAAATTTTTTTGTCCAAATTTTACTTTCTATAGAAAATTTTGTCAAAATTTTATTGTTATATAAAATAAAAGTCAAAATATTAATTTTCTATAAGAAAATTGTGGTCCAAATTGTGTTCCCTAATAGAAATTTGTCAAGAATTTTATTTTTATAAGAAAATTTTTGTTCAATAATTTTTATTTCTATAAGAAAATTGTCAAAATATTATTTCTAAAAGAAATCTTGTCAAAATTTATTTCTATAGAAAAGTTTGTCAAATTTAATTTCTATAGAAATTTAGTCAAGATCTTGATCTTCTATTAGAAAATTTTTCAAATTTATTTCTATAGAAAATTTTGTCAAATTTTATTTCTATAGAAAAATTCTTGTCGAAAAAATTTTATTTCTATAGAAAATTTTGTAAAAATTATTTCTATAGAAAATTGTGTCCAAATTGGTGTATCCTATAGAAAATTTTGTCCAAAATTTTATTACTATTTAGAAAATTTTGCAAAATTTTATTACTAATAGAAAATTTTGTCAAATTATTATTTCTTAGAAATATTTGTCAAAATTTATTTTAATAAAATTATTGTCAAAAGGTTATTTTCTATAAGAAAATTGTGTCCAAAATTGTGTTTCTATAGAAAATTTGTCAAAAATTTATTTTTATAGAAAATTTTGTCAAATTTTATTTCTATAGAAATATTTGTCAAAATATTAATTTCTAAAGAAAGATCTTGCAAAATTTATTTCTATAGAAAATTTTGTCAAAATTTTATTTCTATAGAAAATGTCGTCAAAACTTTATTTCTGTAGAAAATTTTGTCACAATTTTATTTTTATAGAAAATTTTGTCAAAAGTTTATTTCTATAAAAAAATTTGTCAAAAATTGTATTTCTATAGAAAATTTTGTCAAAATTTTATTTATACAGAAAATTTTGCCAAAATTTTATTTCTATAGAAATTTTGTCAAAATTTTATATTTTCTATAGAAAATTTTGCAAAAGTTGTTTTTCTATAGAAAATTTAGTCAAAATTAATTTCTAATAGAAAATTAGTTAGTCAAAATTTATTTTTATAAGAAAATTTTGTCAGAAAATTTTTATTTATTATAGAAAATTTGTTCAAAGTTATTTCTATTAGAAAAATTGTGGTCAAAATTGTGTATTTCTATATTGAAAATTCTTGTCAAGAAATTTTATTTTATAGAGAAATTTGTCAAATTTATTTCTATAGAAAATTTTGTCAAATTTTATTGTCTATATAAAAATTTAGTCAAAAGTTTATTTCTTATAGAAAATTGTTGTCCAAATATGGTGTTCCTATTAGGAAATTTTGTCAAAATTTTTATTTTTATGAGAATTTTGTCAAAATTTTATTTCTATTATGAAAATTTGTCAAAAATTCATTTCTAAAGAATAATCTGTCAAATTTTATTTCTAATAGAAAAAGTTTGTCAAACTTTTATTTCTATAGAAAAGATTTGTCAAAATTTTATTTTTCTATAGGAAAATTTTGTCACAAAATTTTATTTCTATAGATAAATTTTGTCAAAAATTTTGTCAAATTTTATTTCTATAGAAAATTTTTGTAAAAATTTTAATTCTATAGAAAATTGTGTTCAAAAATTGTTGTATCTATATGAATAAATTCGTCAAAAATTTTATTTTTATAGAAAATTTGTCAAAATTTTATTACTATAGAAAATTTTGTCAAAATTTTATTTCTAAGAAAATTTGTCAACTTTTATTTTATAGAAAATATTTTGTCAAACAAGTTTATTTCTTATAGAAAATTGTGTCCAATTGTGTTTCTAATAGCAAAAATTTGTCAATTTATTTTTATAGAAAATTTTGTCAAAATTTTATTTCTATAGAAAATTTTGTCAAAATATTATTTCTAAAGAAAATCTTGTCAAAATTTTATTTCTATAGAAAATGTTGTCAAAATTTTATTTCTATAGAAAATTTTGTCAAAATTTATTTCTATAGAAAATTTTGTCAAAATTTTATTCTATATAAATTTAAGTCAAATTGTATTTCATAGAAAATTTTGTCAAGAATTTATTTCTATAGAAAATTTTGTACAACATTTTATTTCTATAAAAAATTTTGTTAAAAGTTTATTTCTATAGAAATTGTGTCAAAAGTTTTATTTCTATACAAAATTTTTTTAATTTTTTTTTGAAAATTTTCTATCGAAGAGAAAATTTAGACTTTTATAATTATATTAATGTAATTTGAAAAAATGGTCCACGGGTACCATTTTTGATAACTTTGGACTAATGTTGTCCAAAATAATATTCATTGTGGCAGGCACGATGCTTTTGAGTAGAATCCTACTATTGGCTTAGCTTTAACTTATTTTCTCTTCATTAATTATTCCCAGTGATTTTCAATAGTTTGCCTATAAACTATTTAACGGGATAATGATTTTTCGGTTCATGAGAAATGAGGAGTACACTCCAAAAGTTCCATGAAGGAAAAAAATAGATTTATTTTAGAAAAATGCTAATGTAAATAATTACTAATTTCCACATAATAAAAAAGATGTTAATACATTTTGCAAGTGGAAAAAAATAAACTTGATTTTATACCAACTGGTGGGAGCCACCGTGGTGCAAATGGTAGCATGACCGCCTTGCTACACAAGGTCGGGTCGGGTTTCGATTCCTGTAACGACGAACACCAATAAAAGTTTTATTCAGCGGTGGATTATCCCACCTCAAGTAATGCTTGGTGAATTTCTAAGGTTTCAAAGCTCATACTAAGTGGTGTTTCACTGGAGTGTGGAACGCCGTTCGGACTCGGCCTATTAAAAAGGATGGTCCTTGTCATTGAGCTTAAAGGAATCGGGCAGCACTCAGTGTATAGAGAGAGATTCACACTGTGGTATCACAATGGACTGAATATAGTCTAATGGCGATTTCGATTGGGAAAAAAGCAGGTGCAACATTCTCGTAATTGATTGTCACATTACGATAATAATTATAGCTACTTTACAACAGATCCCGATACTGTAAATTGTTTGGATCCTGTATCCCTCAAAAGTTATGAATAATAATATATTTGGAATGACACTCACCATTTTGGGTGAAAAATATAAGGAGGCGAAAAGGTGTGTAACACCAAGGCAACATATTTTTGTCGAAACGAAAAGCGACCTAAGTAGGCCTGATACATCGGGCGCCACATTAACCTGGGGGGGGGGCGTGGTGTATAATAAGTTGCATCGAATAGTCGATTTCCGGTTATATAAAAATGGTTGTTTCATAAT
>PGFW01000118.1:15696-25993 GCA_003123925.1 Haematobia irritans
TTGATCTATCCCCAAAAATAACAACCTCAAAAAAAAAAAAAAAATCTCAAAATTCGGGCTTGGTACACCCCTAAAAATTTTTAGGAATGCAAATGGATATAAACTGGTTTCCCAAATTTTGTGAAAACATCCGGTAGTAATATACTTCAAAAATTTTATTAAATTAAAAAAAAAAAAACAGATTAAACCAAACAATTCAATGCATAAATGTCTTAAATTGACTGATAGACGATGGATATACACGGATGAAAAAGACTGTTTTTCATATGTTTGGCTATAAACATTATATGTTTGGAACACAAATTTTTAAACACAATATTTTTGAGCAGTAACTTGGCGTGGTACAACTTCTTAATAGTGACAGCACTTTTGCGACGAGTTTAGGATATCGTATATGACTGTTTTCGATGTGGTGGGAATTCTCAGAAAAGCCGTCAAATTCAAAAAATTTTGGCAAGGTTATAAAGTGGGAAAACAAAAATAAAATTCTGTAAAATGTATTCGCCAAAAGAGTCCAAAATGTCTAAATTCTTGCAAGAGTTGTTTCGAATTTGGTTGGGAATTGTTTTACTTTATAAGGTGTAAAATATTTTTTACTGGTAAAAAAAAACCCAAATTAATCTTAATAAATTTATATGGAAGAAAAATCCCCTACCTGGCAACACTGTGTTTATATCGCGTATATAAAAATTAGATTTTCAAGTAATCGCAGAGGTATATATATTAAAAATTCTTAAAAAGTGAACTTATTCAAAATTTTGAAAAGCCTAAATTTTTTCAAACTTTTTTCAAACAATTGATTTTTTGTTAAAATTTGAAATAGCCATGTCCACATATCCCTGCTTTGTACCATAAATTCAAAATTAGCTATAGATTGAATTGAAACACGCTTTACCCAACTAACAGCTTAGTTTCGAATTAAATAGAAATAATGAATTTTAAACAGAATTCTAACTTATTTTGCTACGAATATTCATTTCAAATTCGATCAATACGAAAACAATATCCAAAATCATAACCTTGGGTAGTTATTCATGTGTCACCAAATGGCCATGAAGAAGGAGGCCAATGAGAAACAAAAAGCTGTTGAAGTACGAAGGCAACAAATTGGTGTAAGTACCAAGAACTAAACCAACCAACAAACAAATGTAACCCACCAACGATTCCATTACCACCTCTCCCCAAGGCATGCCAAAAGGAAGGACGGAAGGAATCGTTTCATTGTGTAGTAACTATATTGGGTATCCGTGTGCCTTTGTCTGTTACAAATTAACCGCTTTAATTGAAATTGAAAATAGCATGATCAAATATTTTAAGAAAAATACTGTGAAATTTTCTACTTAACCCAACTAATTATGAGCCTAACTAAACGCAAATTTCTTCTTCTTAATAATTAAGCTTGCTTATCATAGGTTAGGCTCTGTGTCCTTCAAAAGTTCCATAGCTTCGGATATTGTACAAATGCTGCTTTGAGCCCTCAATATTGTGATCTCTATTGTATTTGAATTATGTGTTATTTTCATATTTCTTTTATTTATGTGTGATTTTTGTTTTTATTCATGTACAATTTCAGATTGGCGTACCAGTTGTTTGGGTTTTGGGTGGTCCTGGCTGTGGCAAGGGTACCCAGTGTGCCAAAATCGTAGAAAAGTATGGTTTTGTTCATTTGTCCAGTGGAGATTTGCTACGTGATGAGGTGAGTGGGAGATCTTTGAAGGGTCTTGAGGACATGGCACTATGAATTGCCGATGTTGTAACGTGAATGCATTTTTTTATTTTTAAACCATTATAGGTGGCTTCTGGTTCTCCCAAGGGCCAAGAATTGGCTGCCATCATGAAGGAAGGAAAATTGGTGTCCAACGATGATGTTTTAGGTCTTTTGGAAAAGGCTATTCATGATAGAATGGACGGTGCCAAGGGTTTCCTCATTGATGGGTAAGTTGTGTTACGTTTTTATAAGTATATTTCCCGAGAAAGCGAAAGAGAGAATATTGGGCAAAATTCCATTGTCTCCCAAATAATATTTGTATCAATATTTATATGCAGTGTCAGATTACAATTTTCCATGTCAATCTTAAAATGGGTACACACAGCGAAGGAAAATGATCACCCCAAACATGTTTCAAGAGCCAAATATTATTTTTGGATATGGAACAATTTTGTTGCAAAACTTTTTTTTCTGGGCAAACATATACATGGTTGCCGAAATCGGATATATAATTTTCGAGAAAATAACATTTTTGTCACAAACATGTTACATGTTCCCCGTACAAAAATAACATTTTGCTTTATTTGAGGTGATCATATTCCTTCTCTGGGTGTTATAACAGCGAGTTTAGGATGCACACAAAACTCGAATTTATGACAAGCGATACAATGGATCTCTCAAATCTAATCAAAAAAAAAATTTTTTAGCGGTAAATAAAAACTTTGATTGTCTACAAATTAGTTCCTCTTTCAGCATAAAATGCTTAGTATTATTAAGCAATTAAGATTCAGTTTCAGTTTTTTTTGTATATAGCATTTATTTTTTATGTTCACTAATTTTATTTTATTTATTTATTTTAATTACAGCTATCCTCGTGAAAAAGATCAAGGTGTGGCTTTCGAAAAGAAGATTGCTCCTGCTGATTTGGTTTTGTTCTTCGATTGTGCCGATGTAAGTTTCAAATGCAAATGTAAAAAAAACAAGATTTTGTTTTTACCCTGATTGATTATGGTATTGATTCCGAGCCGAAAGAAGCGAAGAATTAAAATACCACAACCAAACTCTCATTAGTAATTTTGTCCCCGAAAACTTCGATGTTATTTTCGCTACATAAATTTATTTTAGGCACAGTCATATCAAAAACCTTTTATCTTAAGGACGTCACAGTTGTAATTTACTTTAGGTTTAGTATTTACCCGATATTATTTCTTGATATTGTGGTGATAGTTTTGCTGCAAGTAGGGATGTTTGGTGAGGATGTCAGGTAATTCCGAAATGCTGCCCAATATCTTTTATTTCTAAGAAATTTTTTTTTTGTTCAAAATTTTTATTTTACGATATAATTGTCACCATTTTTTTCTAAGAAATTTTGTCATGTCTATTTCTTAACAGTAATTATGTCAGCATTTTTTCTTTATCGAAAATTTTTGGTCAATTTTTTTTATAGAAAGTTGGTAACAATTGATTCTACAGAAAATTTGCAGTCAAATTTTATTTCCTATAGAAATTGAGTGTATCTCTTAGTTCGCAGACACAAAACCACCTTTACAACTGTGGCAGCCATGATGGTATTATCCTTTTCCATAATTTCTATTAATTGAATATTTTCTCAGAAACCTCAGAGTTTATCATAGAAATATTGTATTATCTCCTCATTTTTATTCAATAACACTTTTTTCTTAAAATTTCGATTTTGACCGACATCAAAAGTCGATTATCAATTTTCAATATATTCAAGACAATTTGTCGCATTTTGAATTTTAAAAAGTATAATCCGATTTTTTGATTTCAAAATTGAAGAAAAGCCGTTTTGATCTTTTGTTATCCCATTTCAGAGATACATACACTTATTAATAATCTATTAAGCTATCGAAAGGACTGTGTTTTATCGTTGAACGAAAATTGGCATCTGCTTGTTCTTGAAATTCCTTCGCATTATAGGAGTGGTCTATGTTCAGTTGTCCTTGCCGAAACCCCTTGTTTTCAATTGTTAATATTAATGAGTAAGTTTGGCAGTTTGGCTAATTGCCGTCACTTGAGATGATTAAACCAAAATATCGCAGAGCCTCTTTTCGTGACCTGCGTAGGATTGGCTCTTATCTGTCGTTTGAAGTTCAAACTGCTCTAATTTCCATGTTATTTCCCACACAATTTTTTGGCTTTTGAAATTTAAAATTTGAAAAAAATGTAAATTTGTACAGGGTAGGATGTGATCGCCTCCTAAGAGCAAAATGTTATTTTGGCATGGCCAAAACTATATGTCCGCAGAAAATAATGCGTCTGCGTAAACATCTTACATTGGTTCCGAATTCCAAATACAATATTGTTTTGGAAGTGATTCATATTTCCTTCTCTGGGTATTAACTTTGTTTATTTATATCGCCACCCCGTGAGTACCAGCTTTATAAGAAATATGTTAGTACAACGTGCAAATGCCTTGCTCTTTTCAGTTATAGAATTTCCACATAAAGGAACGGTAAGAGGTTACATCTATTGCCGTAAGCCAAAAATTGTCTGCCCCTATTTTTAAATAATTCCAAATATCGTTCAAACAATCCACGGACTGTTTATGCTTTCCACAAATTTTACTTCTAAGTTTTTTATATTCTTGGTATTATTTTTTTTTTTGGTCGTGCATAGCATGGGATTATTTAAAATAAATAAATCTATAATAAACAATATATATAATAACAAAATAAAATGAAATTTGATTTGCAAATTTAAATATCAGAAGTATTGTCACTCTCTCGAACCGCTCTCTTGAAATTCCAGAATCTATTATGCACTGTGCAAAACGAGTGTTTCTTTTGGATATTAACGAATCCAAGGCACAGGTGACATCGTTGAGATTTTCATACGAACACAAGTTTCGCATGTGATTGGTAGGGGGTGGAAGGTTTATATCTTATTTTGTTAGGGTATCAAAGATATTATGTGAGTTTTTCGAAAACTTACGGTTAGGTCGTCTTATCGGTATATGTGTGAGAGAATGTTGGTGTTTAGATCTGATAGTGCAATGCGGGTCTTAATGGTCTCCTCGTTGTATCGGCCGCTTCTCTACGTGCAGAGCACGGCAGTTAACACGGTTACCAATGTGCCATGCAATGAAAGACACCATTTAGTTTTAAGAAAATAGCAGATGATTTTTGTTTTTTATTTGTACATGCACAATTTGTTAACAAAAGTTTAGATAAGACACGTAACTCTGCTAAAATAATTACAGATTTTAATATACTTTTGACAAAAAATCTGACATATTATTAACTAAATTTTAAATGAGTTTTAAACAATATTATAAAAAGTTAGGCAGGTGCCTTTTGTTCAGTTTTTGAATTCCTCGAAATGTTAAACTTTTTATTATAAATAAATTGTTTTTTACAAATTTGTTTTTACATACAAAAAAAACTTTTATATAAAATTACAGTCGGACAGTCAATATAAAGTTTCTTTAATCGGTCGTGGGCGCCAGAATTGCTCTTTATATAGAATGCTTGACTGTATGCGTATTTACTGTGTTGATGGATTAGCAATAATTTTTGTTGATGATAACGCTAAGTAGAGCAGAGTGCGATAGTGATTGCCAAAATAACTTACCAAAAATTTTAAGAAAAATTACCAAAACATAACAAATTAAAAAAAAGTATCTTTTTAATCACAAATTTTATTTTATAGAATTTTATTTCTATAAAAAATTTTTTCTTTAGAAAATTTGTCATATTTATAATTTCCTTTAACAAAATTTTCTTCAAAAAATTTATTTCCATCGAAAATTTATTTCTATAGAACAATGTATGTCAAATTTTTTTCCATACAAAATTTTCTCAAATTATTTATTTTCGCTCAAGTATTTTTCTCAAATTTTATTTCTATTAGAAACTTTCAAAATTTTATTTCTATAGAAAATTTTGTCATAATTTTATTTCTATAGGAAATTTTGGTCAAATTTATTCTTTATGGAAAATTTTGTTGACATTTATTTCTATAGAATTTTGTCAAAATTTTATTTCTATTGAAAATTTTGTGAAAAAATTTTATTTTATTTGAAATTTTTGTCAAATTTTATTCTAAATTTATTTACCCGTTTTGCAAAGATTTTATTTTATCGGAAATTTTTGTCAATTTTTTTATTAATTATTTTTATTTAAATTTTTTCTTCACAAATTATTTTACACAAAATTTGGTCTTTTTATTAGACATGTTGTTTTTTTATAGAAAGATATTTGTTCTATGGAAAATTTTCTATAGAAATAAAATATTCTGACAAAATTCCGTAGAATAAAATTTTTTGGCAATAATAGAATTAAAACTATCAAATTTTGACAACTTTGCGTATTAGAATAATTGTTCCTAGACATATTTTCTAAATTTTAAGACATTTCTCAAGATTTTATTTCTATAGAAAATTTTGTCAAAAATTTTATTTTTATAGAAAATTTTGTCAAAATTTTATTTCTATAGAAAATTTTGTCAAAATTTTATTTCTATAAAAAATGTTGTCAAATTTTACTTATATGGAATTTTTTGTTGGCATTCTATTTCTATGAAATTTTTGTCAAATTTTATTTCTATTGAAATTTTTTGGTCAAAAAATTTTCAGTATTTCTATTGAATTTTTGTCAAAATTTTTATTATATTTCGTCTTTGAAAATTTTTATTTTATCGGATTTTGTCAAATTTTTATATATTATTTTTATTTAAATTTTTTTTTCAAAATTTATTTTACAGAAAATTTGGTCATTTTTATAGAAACATGTTGATCATTTTTATGAAAATCTTTGTCTATGAAAAATTTTCTATAGAAATAAATTCTGACAAATTCGATGAAATAACATTTGGCAAAGTAGAATAAAACTAAAACTTTGCACAATCCATTTTCTATAGAAATAAATTGTCCATAGACATAATTCTCTCAAATTTTATAGAAAAATTTCTCAGATTTATTATTTCTTATTAGAAAATTTTGTCAAATTTTATTTCCATTAGAAATTTTTGTCATTTTTTCTTTGAAAATTTTGTAAATTTTATTTCTTTAAAATGTTGTCACAAATTTCTATGGAAAATTTGTTGGATTCTATCTATAGAAATTTTGTCAAAATTTTATTTCTATTTGAAAATTTTAGTCAAAATTTTATTTATTTATTTTCGTTTTTTTGCAAAGATTTTATTTTATCGGAATTTGATCAAATTTGTTATATAATATTTTTTATTTTAATTTTTTCAAATTTTATTTCTATCAGAAATTTGCGTCATTTTTTATAGAATGTTGTCTTTTTATAGAGAATTTTGTCTATGAAAATTTTTTATAGAAATAAAATTCTTGACAATTTCCCGATGTAAATAAAATTTTTTGACGGCAAAATAGAATAAAACTAATACTTTGGACAACTTTTTCCTATAGAAATAAAATTGTCCATAGACACTATTTTCTCAAAATTTATATAGAAAATTTCATCAGATTTTATTTCTAATAAGAAAAATTTTGTCAAATTTTATTTTCTATAGGAAAATTTTGTATTTTATTTCTATAGAAATTTTGTCAAAATTTTATTTCATAATAGAAATTTTGTCAAATTTATTTCTATTTCTTAATTTTTATTTTCTATTAAAAATTGGTCAATATTGCTTAATTCTATAGAAAATTTTGTCAAGTTCAAATTTTGTTTTCTAATAGAAAATTGGTCAATTGTACGGTGATTGCAAGAACGAACAGCATCACACGAACTCAATTACAAAATCGGCCGAAATATTGGAAATAAATATTAAAACAAATCAATAATCGATTGTTACTATGACCTCAGCAAAAATTTATAATCAGATAATTAAACTAAAATAAGGTCAAACAACACCCAATAAAATATTTTAAAATTTTTTCCTATAGAAAATTTTGTCCAATTTTATTTCTGGTAAAAATTTTGTCAACATTTATTTTTCTAAAGAAAATTTTTAAAATTTATATTTCTAATAGAAATTTGTCAAAGTTTTTATTATCTATTAGAAAAATTTGTCAATTTTTATTTATTATTCTATTTTGCAAAACATTTTCATTTATGATATATATTTATATAATGAATATTATTGACCAATTTTTTTGCAAAAAATTTATTTCTTACAGAAATTTTGTCAATTTTATAGAAAATTTGTCCGATAGAAATAAAATTTTGTAGACAAAATAGAAATAAAAAATAAAAATTTAAAACATTTCTATAGAAAATAAAATTGGTCCATTGAAATAATTTTTCTCAAAATTCTTATTTCGTGAAAATTAGTCAAAATTTATTTCTATGAATGCAAAATTTTATTTCTTATAGAAAATTTTGTCAAAATTTTATTTTCTATAGAAAATTCTGTTGTTCAAGATTGTTATTTTCTATAGAAAAATTCGTGTACTTCTTAAATTTTTATTATCTATAGAAAATTTTCAAATTTACTTCTAATAAACAATTTTATGTCAAATTATGTTATTTCTATCGAAATTTCAAAATATATTTACTTTTTGTCAAAATTTTATTTCTTAGAAAAATTGTACAAATTTATTTTCGAAAATATGTATCAAAACAATATATTTCTATAGATAAATTTTGTCAATTATCTAACCAGTTACATATTTATATATATTCTATGAAATTTCAGCTTTTATTCATTAGAAATTTTGTCAAAATTTTATTTCCATGAAAATTTTGCAAAATTTTATTTCTATAGAAATCTTGTCAAAATTTTATTTATATAAAAATGTTGTCAAATTCGGTTACTCTTCTATGGAAAATTTTGTTGGCTTCTATTTCTATAGAAAATTTTGTCAAAAATTTTATTTCTATTGAAAATTTTGTCCAAAAATTTTTTTATTATTTCCGTTTTGCAAAGATTTTATTTCTATCGGAAATTTTGTCAAATTTTTTATATATATTTTTATTTTAAATTTTTTCAAATTTATTTTACCAGAAATTTGGTCACTTTTTTTATAGAAAATGTTGATTTTTATGGCAGAAATTTTGTCTAATGAACATAATTTTCATAGACAATAAAAATTCTGACAATTTCGATAGAAATAAATTTTGCAAAATAGATAATAACTAAAAACTTTTGACAAATTTCTATAGAAATGAAATGTCCATAGACATACATTTTCTCAAAATTATTAATAGAAATTTATCAAATATTTTTTCTATGAAATTTTTGTCAAATTTATTTCTATATAGAAAATCTTGTCAACATGTTTGTTTCTTATAGAGATTTTGTCAAAGATTTTATTTTATAAGAAATTTTGTCGAAATTGATACGGTGACTTGCAGAAACGAGGCAGCTCACAACGAACTCAAATAAAAATCCCGAAATATTGGAAATAATATTAAACAACATAATCGATTGTTACTATGGACTCATGAGCCGAACAATTAATTAATCAGAATAAACATAAATAGGTCATACAACACCCAAAGATATTTTAAAAATTTTATTTTACTAGAAAATTTTGTCACAATTTTTCTGTAGAAAATGTTGTCAACATTTTTTCTAAAGAAATTTTGTCCAAAATTTTAGAAAATTTTGTCAAGAGTTTTATTTCTATAGAAAATTTGTTCAACAAAATTTATTTATTATTTCTATTTTTCAAAATTTTATTATTATATATTTTTTTTAATATAGATTTATTACATTTTTTTTTCAAATTTTTTTCTACAGAAAATTTTGTCATTTTATCGATAAATTTTGTCGATAAAATAAAATTTTGGCAAAATAGACATATAAAAAATAAAGTATTTTGAAAACATTTTCGTATAGAAGAATAAATTGGTCCATTGAATATAATTTTCTACAAATTTATTTCTATAGAAATTTATGTCACAATTTTTTCTATAGGAAAATTTTGTCAAGAATTTTTTTTATAGAAATTCTGTCAAAAATTATTTCTATAGAAATTCTGTCAAAATTTTATTTCTATAGAAATATTATCAATTTTTACTTTCTATAGAGAATTTTGTCAAATGTTATTTCTATAGAAAATTTTGTCAAATTTTTTCTATAAAAAAATGTCACCATTTTTTCTATCGAAAATTTTGTCAAAATGATTCTCTATAGAAAATTTTTTCAAATTTATTTCTATAGAAATTGTATCAAAATTTTTTTCTATACAAAATGTATCAAAATGTTATTTCTATAGAAAATTTCTCAAATTGTATTTTATAGAAATTTTGTCAGAATTTTTGTCTATAGAAATTTTATGTCAAATTGATGAACTTCTCATAGAATATTTTGTCAAATTTTTCTTCTATAGAATTTTGTTCAAGTTTTTTCTATAGAAATTTGTCAAAGATTTTACTTCTATAGAAATTTGTCAAATTTTATCTCTATAGAAAATTTGTCAACATTATTATTTCTATAGAATTTTGTCAAAAATTTTGTTTCTATAGAAAATTTTGTTCAGAATTTTTTTCTATAGAACTATTGTCAAAATTTTACTTCTATAGAAATTTTGTCAAAATTTATTCTATAGAAAATTTAGTAACATGTTTTTCTATAGAACATTTGTCAAATTTTATTAGAATTTTCTCCAATTTTGGTAGATTATTTTTGGCTCGAGTGGCAACCGGAAGG
>PGFW01000118.1:37269-54377 GCA_003123925.1 Haematobia irritans
TCTCCAACTAAGAGGTACATCATTTTCTATAGAAATAAAATTTTGACCAAATTTTCTGTAGATATGCAATTTTTACCAACTTTTCTATAAAAAAAATTGACCAAAATTTTCGATAGAAATAAAATGTTGACAATATATTCTGTAGAAATAAAATTTTGACAAAATTTTCTTTAGAAATAAAATGTTGACAATATATTCTGTAGAAATAAAATTTTGAAAAAAAAAATTTCTTTAGAAATAAAAGATATTTGGGCAATTTCGGAATTACCACATTCCTCACCAACATCCTCTACTTGCAGCAAAACTATCAACCAATTATCAGAATAAATTCGGGTAATATACTAAACCTAAAGTAAATTACACTTGACCCTTAAGATAAAAGGTTTTTGATAGTCGACTGTGCCTAAATAAATTTTTGTACAAATACATCGAAGTTTCGACAAAAATTACTATAGAGGTACAATTTTGAGGAAATTTTCTATAGAAATAAAATTATTGATTTTTTTTAATTTGATAAATTTTTTGTTTAAATTTTCTTCAAATTTTTGTAGATTATTTTTTGGCGCGAGTGGCAACCGTGATAGACATACGGTGAATATCGATGTTTAACATTGCCCGGGTAAAATAAAAAGTACTAAAAAATTAAAAAGATCCACTTTCCAAATTATGAAAAAGACGAAAAGTTGAAAAATCGTCTCTTTTATTCTGATTACAGTCCCTACACACAAAAAAAAATTCTGATTCAATCACGAAATTAATTGATTCAAATTAATTTTTAATTGAAATGTCTTCAATCACAGAAATGATAGTATCAATTAAAAAATTAATTGAAGGTCAATTAAAAAATTAATTGATTCATTAAAATTAATTGATACCTATTAATTTTTGTGATTGGTTTTTTGTTTCAATTAAAAAATTTGTGAATCAATTAAAATTTTAATTGAATATTTTTTAAAACTCAATTAAAATTTTAATTGGAAAAATGTTCGTGAAATTTTTTTCTGTGTACTCTGAAACAGGTGACTAAGATTTCTTTTGATGAAATTATTATCCTTACGTATCTTTTATTATTTTATAAAATTATGACAAAAATTGACCAAAAATATTGAGGAACGAATTTTTCTTTTGTAAGATTTTTATTTTTGCTTAAAAATTGATTTAGGAATTTGTTAATTAAATATATTATTTTAAATGCATTTAAGATTTTAAATTATAAAAGCTTTTTTTCTGGTAGATTTTCCTACACACAAAAAAAAATTTTTTGATTTCAATCACGAAAATCGCGGATTCAATCATTTTTTTAATTGAAATGTCTTCAATCACGAAAATGATAGTACAATCACCCATTTTGATTGGAAACCAACACGATTTTCAATTAAAAATTTAATTGAACTTTTGTAACGGAATCAATTAATTGTGTGATTGAATCAATTAAAAACGTGATGATTTTTAACATAAAATTCAATCACAATTTTAAATCGAATCAATTAAAATTTTAATTAATTCGCGACAACAAAATCAACCAACTATATTGATTCATTCAATTAAATAATTAATTGAAATTGGTTATAAATTTTCGATCAAAATTTTATATATTGCGACCCCAAAACCGTATTTAGTTTTATTTGAAATAAAAAGAAAAATATGTGTTTCTTATAATATTAATATTTTATTATTTTTTGAATTATGCAATAGACAAATAATTTTGTTCTTTTCATTTGTGTTTTGTTCTACATCATAAACTTACAAATACAATTACTATCAATAACAACTAATAGGGTGAAAAAAATTATATAAATAATTACCTTCCCTTATAATAATAACCATGTTAGCATGTTCCTTCTAAATATGTAAGCGCCTAGATTTTCAATAAATCAGCAGACTGTAAAGCTAAATTAGTTTTTTTCTGAAAAGAAACAGAATAATTCGAATTTAATTTTTGTCAAATAAAGTTAATTTTGTTAAATACTTACCTGCATAGAAGTGCAGAGTTCAAGTTCTTAGTTCGAGTTGCAGATCTCTTTTGCAGTTGTATCTTTGTGCAAAAAAGATGTATTAAAGTGAGCCGTAATTTATTTAGTAACAATTCCTTTCCAAAATTTCCACTACATTAAAGCGTCTATTAAAATTGAGAACCATCAAAGAGACCAAAAATAATGGGAAAGGCCAATGTAATATCTTGGTATTATATTGATGATTACTTTGCAAATTCTGAAATAGAAAAAAAATATAAATGGAAAAAATATTTTTATCTATTTGATATTTTTTTCATATTTTAAATCCAAAAGAAAAACTTCTTTTAACCAATACATAAATTCACGCTCATTATTTATATACCAGATATACTGCGCCTCATACTTGGGTTTCAAACTGAAAAAAGGCAGGTAAAACAAAAAAATGACAATTATAATGCCAACGCCACTTCTGCAACTTCAAGGTGAACTTCCAACAAGTCCATACCCGCTCTTGTGTTTAAGAAAACTAGGAGTGAAAAAATTTAATAAATTTTAAAAGATAATAACGGACCCAGCTTTTTATTGGGCAAACATATCCTAATATTTGTGATAAAAGATGATGGAAGTTGATGGTATTGATGTGTCAATTTCACGAAATAAAATTGGGTCAACTAAAAAGAAAATGAAAAAAATATATATTATTTTAGTCGCGTTTAATGTAAAGCAGGGCTTCAATGGAAAACGGTAATTCACATTTCATAATTTCTTACCTTCAATAAACGTAGATTGTTTTCCATTTTTACGAAATACACAAAACAGCAAACACAGGTAATTTCAAATCCGTTCTCTCATATATTTTTTTGCAAAACCTTTACCACGTGTCCATTTGTTGTTGGGCAAGATCACTTTATATTTATTTCCAATCCCGTTTGCTAGATTTGTTGTTGCGTTCAAAATATTTATACACCACATTTTGAATGGCCGCAGACAGAATGTCGCCAAATCAATGTTTTTCAATTATACGCGAAAAACAAAAACGCCAAACCGTTCGTTATGAGTTACTTCAACAGACTGATCTCTGCATCATACCTTGTTGAATAAATACCCATGTCTCTTTGTTCATCTTTTCGCATTCTTTCCATTGCTCGAAAAAATTATTCAATTTCAATCACAAAAGGTGAAATTGGATTCAATCACATGTGGTAATTGGACGGAAAAAATGTCAAGTCACGTTTGTTAATATGAAAAATTATTTCCGAATTGATTAACAAATTGATTGAATCAATTAATATTTTAATTGGAGAACGTAAACAAATATCATCATTTTTTTATTGGTTTTATTCAGGGATTTGATTAAATAATTAATTGAATCAATTAAACATATTTAAATTGGAATCCGTTTCCAAATTCATTAAGTGTTTAATTGAATAAAGAATTTTGGTCATTAATTTTTTGTGTGTATGCACTCTAAGGTTTAGGTCAAAATAAAAAGAAATCGCCAAAAGATGAAAATATAGAAACTTTTTTTTTTGTAATGAATGCATTTAAATTTGTTTTTATTATTTAAGGGCTTATATGAAGGTATGCCAGCCACAGTGGCTTTATATGTCTATTTCAATTAATAAAATAAAATATTTTTAAAACTTTATTATACTAGCAAGTTAAAAATTGAATAAATAAAACTAAAAAGCTTTATCACAAAAATATATAGTACCAGATAATCTAAACATCTTGATATCCTTGCATGAAAAATAAGAAAGGAATATATTTATTTTTTGCATAGCGTTTTGTTATATTATTAAATTAATAATTGAATAGTAATATCAATTTATATTATATCATAAGAAATTTTAAATTCAAAAAATAAAATGATGAATGAGTATGTACACTGAAAAAAACAGTGAACCCTTTTCCTATTGAAAATGAACGTAAACTGTAGAATATTGACCATGATTTAGCCCTTAAGATTTTTTTGCAAACTTGTCTATTTTATAATTCTCTTAATTATTAGTTCAAATCTATAACATTTGTATTTTAGTGTTCGATTTTTACAACGCCATAAGATTGTAATATAACCAGCTATCCAAGTAACAAGTCAGTAATTATTTTGGTTTACTTGCTGTATTTTTGGGAAACCCGATAATAAAAAATTGGTTAACAGTCTCTTTAAAATGTCGACGAATAACCTATTTTTTAAATCATCATTCCACAGTAAACATGAGAAATTAAATAATTAAAGGAACAACAAATACCGTTTTTACTATTATGAAATTTTCATGACATTAAAATTAAAAACTTTCTTTAAGCAAAGTACTGTTATTATAAAAAAAACCTGTATGAATGAAAGTTCTTAATACAATGTTTTGGTGATATAAAAATTATGAGCCACGTGGAACAGAGAGGTAGATTCATTGGATCTCGCTGTCTGGACATATTTGACTTATCCTTCTTTATTTATCGTAGTTAATTTTTTCACTATCTTGCTGAAAAAATGGAAAACAATAATGAAAATTGTTTAAAAATTAAAGCAGCCAGTAATGAAAATATAAATTTTTTAATTCTTCAATTTTAGCTTGTAAACTTACAATATTGGGGGCATTTTTTATCAAATGGTGTAAGGAATTTAACTTTTCTTTGGAAAATCCGTATCTGCATAAATTTTGTACCTGAAACAATTAAGAGAAATAATGAAGTATTCTAAATAAACTCATAAAACTGTGTTTGTATGCGATGTGAAAGATAATAATAATAATAAATTATTCTAGTTGAAAGAAAGCCAAAAGTTTTAATATGAAACGTTACAAATTTCTCTACTAAATTGGTACGCTCGAGGGAAATATAAAAAGTTGTCCCAATTTATATTGGGTTACTCTGAAATTAAAATATTTATTTTTAGGCATTAAATAAAATTATTAAATAGGTTTTTCAAAAAAAAATAATAAATGAAAAAAATAATAATATCATAAAAAACCAAATATTCTTGATATCCTAGACAGTCAATCATTCGTCAATAAATGACGACAACAGTAATTTCATTTTCGATTTGGAAAAATGTTCGTGAAATTTTTTTCTGTGTACTCTGAAACAGGTGACTAAGATTTCTTTTGATGAAATTATTATCCTTACGTATCTTTTATTATTTTATAAAATTATGACAAAAATTGACCAAAAATATTGGACGAATTTTTCTTTTGTAAGATTTTTATTTTGCTTAAAAAATTGATTTAGGAATTTGTTAATTAAATATATTATTTTAAATGCATTTAAGATTTTAAATTATAAAAGCTTTTTTTCTGGTAGATTCCAGTACACATACAAAAAAAAATTTTTTGAATTTGCAATCACGAAAAACGCGATTCAACATTTTTTTTAATTGAAATGTCTTCAATCACGAAAATGATAGTACAATCACCCATTTTGATGAAACCAACACGATTTCCAATTAAAAATTTAATTTGAACTTTTGTAACGGAATCAATTAATTGTGTGATTGAATCAATTAAAAACGTGATGATTTTTAACATAAAATTCAATCACAATTTTAAATCGAATCAATTAAAATTTTAATTAATTCGCGACAACAAAATCAACCAACTATATTGATTCATTCAATTAAATAATTAATTGAAATTGGTTATAAATTTTCGATCAAAATTTTATATATTGCGACCCCAAAACCGTATTTAGTTTTATTTGAAATAAAAAGAAAAATATGTGTTTCTTATAATATTAATATTTTATTATTTTTTGAATTATGCAATAGACAAATAATTTTGTTCTTTTCATTTGTGTTTTGTTCTACATCATAAACTTACAAATACAATTACTATCAATAACAACTAATAGGGTGAAAAAAATTATATAAATAATTACCTTCCCTTATAATAATAACCATGTTAGCATGTTCCTTCTAAATATGTAAGCGCCTAGATTTTCAATAAATCAGCAGACTGTAAAGCTAAATTAGTTTTTTTCTGAAAAGAAACAGAATAATTCGAATTTAATTTTTGTCAAATAAAGTTAATTTTGTTAAATACTTACCTGCATAGAAGCAGAGTTCAATTCCTTAGTTCCAGTCTGCAGATCTGTCTTTTGCAGTTGTAGTCTTTGCATAAAAAGATGTTAAAGAGCCGGTAATTTAATTTAGTAAGCAATTCCTTCCACAAATTTCCACACATCTAAAGCGTCTATAAAATTGGAACCAATCAAACAGACCAAAAATAATGGGAAATCCAATGTAATTCCTTGGTATTATACTTTGATGATACTTGCAAATTCTGAAATAGAAAAAAAGATATAAATGGAAAATAAATATTTTATCTATTTCGGATATTTTTCATATTTTAAATCCAAAAGAAGCAAACTTTTTTACCATCATACATAATTCACGCTCATATAGTTTATATACCAGATAATACTGCTCTCATACCTTGGGTTTCAAAACTGAAAAAGGCAGGTAAAAACAAAAAAATGCAATTTATGGCAACGCCACTTCGCAACTTCAAGTGAATCTTCCAACAAGTCCATACCGCTCTTGGTTTTAAGAAAACTAGGAGTGAAAAAAATTTATAATTTTAAAAGATCAATACGTACCCACTTTTTATTGGCAAACATATTCTTAATATTCTTGATAAAAATGATGGAAGTTGATGGTATTGATGTGTCAATTTCACGAAATAAATTGTGGTCAACTAAAAAGAAAATAAAAAATATATATTATTTTAGTCGCGTTTAATGTAAAGCAGGCTTCAATGGAAAACGGTATTCACATTTACATAATTTCTTACCTTCAATAAACGTAGATTGTTTTCCATTTTTACAAATACACAAAACACAAACAAACAGGTAATTTCAAATCCGTTTCTCTCATATATTTTTTTGGCAAAACCTTTTACCACGTGTCCATTTGTTGTTGGGCAAACACTTTATTTTATTTCCAACCCTTTGGCCTATGATTTGTTGTTTGCGTTTCAAAATATTGTGATACACACATTTTGAATGCGCCGCAGACAGAATGTCGCCAATCATGTTTTTTTTCAATTTACGCGAAAAAAACAAAAAACCCAACCGTTCGTTTATGAAGTTACTTCAACAGACTGATCTCTGCCATCAATACCATTGTTGAATAAATACCCATTCTCTTTTGTTCTCTTTTCGCTTCTTTCCATTGGCTTCGAAAAATTATTCAATTTCAATCACAAAGGTGAAATTGGATTCAATGCACCATGTGGTAATTGGAAGACGGAAAAAATGTCAATCACGTTTGTTAATTGAAAAAATTATTTCCGAAATTGATTAACAAATTGATTGAATCAATTAATATTTTAATTGGAAACGTAAACAAATATCAATCATTTTTTTTTTAATTGGTTTTATTCGGATTTGATTAAATAATTAATTGAATCAATTAACATATTAATTGAATCCGTTTCCAAATTCAATTAAGTGTTTAATTGAAAAAATTTTGGTCATAATTTTTTGTGTGTATGCACTCTAAGGTTAGGTCAAAATAAAAGAAATCGCCAAAGATGAAAATATAGAAACTTTTTTTTTTGTAATGAATGCATTTAAATTTGTTTTTATATTTAAGGGCTTATATGAAGGTAGCCAGCCACAGTGGCTTTATATGGTCTATTTCAATTAATAAATAAAATATTTTTAAACTTTATTATACTAGCAAGTAAAATTAATAAATAAAACTAAAAGCTTTATCACAAATATATAGTACAATAATCTAACATCTTGATATCCTTGCTTGAATAAGAAAGGAATATATTTTATTTTTGCATAGCGTTTTGTTATATATTAAATTAATAATGAATAGTAATTCAATTTATATTATATCATAAGAAAATTTTAATTCAAAATAAATGAGAATGAAGTATGTACACTGAAAAAACAGTGAACCCTTTTCCATTGCAAAATGAACTAAACTGTAGTAATATTGACCATGATTTAGCCCTTAAGATTTTTTTCAACTTGTCTAGTTTTATAATTTCTCTTAATTTAGGTTCATCTATAACATTGTATTTTAGTTCTTATTTACAACGCCATAAGATTTTATATACCACTACCAATGTTAACAAGTCGAGTATTATTTTGGTTTACTTGCTTATTTTTTGGAAACCGATAAATAAAATTGGTTAACAGTCTCTTTAAAAATGTCGACGACTAAACTATTTTTTAAAATCAATCATTCCACAGTACAGAGAAATTAAATAATTAAGGGAACAACAAACCGTTTTTACTAATTATGAAAATTTTCATACATTAAAATTAAACTTTCTTTAAGCAAAAGTACTTTATTATAAAAACTTATGATGAAAGTTCTTAATACAATGTTTTTGGTGAATAAAAATTATGACCACGTGGAACAGAGAGTAGTTCATTGGAACTCGCTGTCTGGACATTTTGACTTATCCTTCTTTTATTTATCGTAGTTTTAAATTTTTTCACATATCTTGCTGGAAAAAATGGAAACAATAATGAAAATTGTTAAAAATTAACACCATGTAATGAAATATAATTTTTAATTCTTCATTTTAGCTTGTAACTTACAATATTTGGGGCATTTTATCAAATGGTGTAAGGAATTTAACTTTTCTTTGGAAAACGTATCTCATAAATTTTGTACCTGAAACAATTAGAGAAATAATGAAGTATTCTAAATAAACTCATAAAACTGTGTTGTTATCGATGTGAAAGATATAATAAAATAAATATTCTAGTTGAAAGAAAGCCAAAGTTTTAATATGAAACTTACAAATTCTCTACTAAATTGTACGCTGAGGGGAAATATAAAAAGTTGTCCAAATTTATTTGGGTTACTCTGAAATTAAATATTTATTTTTTACATTAAATAAAATTATTAAATAGGTTTTCAAAAAATCTAATGAAAAAATAATAATATGCATAAAAAACCAAATATTCTTGATATCCCTAGACAGTCATCATTCGTCAAAATGACGACACGTAATTTCATTTTCGATTTAAAATGCATTTTAGTCTATTGGGAAATGGTAAATTTAAGTTATACTAATTCGACCGTTTTATGAATTTTTGTTTTATACTACTTAAAACCAAATTGAATAAGAAAATAATTCAAGTTTGGTGTCACTTTTTCGGTCACGTAGTGAAAATTAATAGCGGTCTTGAAATCAGACGTAGTTCAACATGACGAAGATGACGTTAATGTACAAAAAATAAGGATGACTGTCCAGGGCATAGATAAATTAGAAATACATAGATGTCCCATGGGTGTCAAACTAAGTTTGACAGTTCCGAAGATTAAGAACATAGATAATAAAAATACATAGACGTCCCATGGGTGTCAAACTAAGTTTGACAGTTCCGAAGATTAAGAATAAACGAAGAAAATCAAGAGAATTGAGAGATTTTTGGTACTCTTTTTAACACAAGCAGGGTGTCTGTAATAAAAAAACTCCTCATAAAAAATTAATTTGTGAAATGGACAACGAATACAAAAGAATCTCTCTAACGAAAAAAACAAACGAAATGTCAGAAAATTTATTTTTTGGAAATGACAACATTTTTTTTAAAGAAGAAGAAGTGGGACATCTATGTATTTCTATTATCTATGATTTAAGAATAAACGAAGAAAAATCAAGAGAATTGAGAGATTTTTGGTATCTTTTTAACACAACAGGGTGTTCTGTAATAAAAACTCCTCATAAAAAATTAATTGGAATGGACAACGAATACAAAAGAATCTCTCTTAACGAAAAAAACAAAACGAAATGTCAGAAAATTATTTTTTGGAACTGACACATTTTTTTTAAAGAGAAGAGTGGGACATCTATGTATTTCTATTATCTATGGTCCAGGGTTAAAAGAAAGTTAAAGAATCCTTACCAATTCACTATTAAATAACAGGCAAAGGAGTACTAAAAATTTGTCCAAATTTTTAAGGGGTTATTCTGAAATTAAATATTTGTTTTATATTAAAAATATTACTTTGGTTTCCAAAAAATGTTATTAAAGAAATACTAAAAAAAGGTATTAAAAACCCTGTATTTTGATGATAAAAAGGTCATAAAAACGTAAATATTCTAGTCGAAAAAAAGGCAATTTTTAAAAGAAAACTTACAATTTCTCTATTTTTTAAATTTGTTCGAATCCATCTGGAGTTTCTCTGAAATTTAATATTGTTTTTACAACAAAGAAAAACATTAAACTGGTTTCCAAAAAAATTAATTAACAAATAATAATATACATAAAAAATATTCTTTTTAAACGAAAAGTCATATGAAAAAAATACTTACCAATTTATGAATAAACTATACGCTGAGATATAACAAAAATTTTCCAAATTCATCTGGAATTGAATATTATTTTTTTACATAGAATAATAAAAATTTCAATTCACTTTCAACATATTTTCCTAAATATTCTTAATAACTTTTTTCTAAACTACTGATAAAATATTGATAACTTTCATTTAAAAAGGCTTTAATTAACAAACACCAATATATGTCTCAAAAATCCAAAATATTCCATGTCTTTATATTCCCTTGTTGCATACCAGCTAAAAAGATGCAACAGCCCACGCCAACGCCAACTATACAACTGAAGCATGCCAAACAAAACCAAGCAAAGCCAAAACATTCCTACAACAACAAAAACACATGTGCCTTTATTGAAAACAACACCTCATCCAGCCAAATAAACCATCGCGAATAAAACAAACACACACCACACGAAACCACTAAAATGGACAAAAATAAAAAAACCCACGCTCATGTATACACAAACAAAACTCAAGTAACATCAATCTTTAATTAATCACATTTCCACTATGCCGATAAAGATCTCTGTAACTATGCATTAGGTTCATAGCATCTGCTGACAATTTACTCTAAGAATAATATTCGTAAAGGCACACCAGTTTATGAACGATGAAACGTTTAACTTAAAATTTGCAAAATTTTCATGAAATGTTATCTGTCTTCCAAAAAAACATATTGTTTTTTTGGAAGACAACATTATTGAATTTGGAAGCAAAAATACAAAATGTTTGGAAATTGACTACCCAAACATATATTGTTTAGACCAATATGCTTTCAAACATATTATATATTGGAAGAGATCATAACATATAAATGTTTGGGCAATAGCCAAAAATGTATATGCTTGAAGCAAAATATGTTTGGGAGTATATGTTACAGAAGCGATTTTTTGTGAGCGTGTTGATAAAAATAGTTTTGTTTGAATCAAAAGATAAAGGTCACGATCTAAAATGTTATGGTATTCGACAAAAATGATTTTCTTCCAGTTAAAAGAACATGGTCAAAACCTAAAATGTTTTGATCCTTATGAAAAAAATTTTTTCGTCGTCGCAAAAAGGACGCCACTTGAGAAAAGAACCCCCAAATTAACTTTATTATACCCTGCGCCACACTGTGGAACAGGGTATTATAAGTTAGTGCATATGTTTGCAACACCCAGAAGGAGACGAGATAGACACATGGTGTCTTTGGCAAAAATGTGGGCTCCTGAGCCATGTCCGTCTGTCCGTGAACACATTTTTGTAATCGAAAGTCTAGCGTCGCTAGTTTTACCTCCAATCGTCTTCAAATTAGGTACAAGATAATGTGTTTTGGCTCAAAATAGAACTCAGCTATTGATTTTTGGAAGAAATCGGTCAGATTTTAGGCATTAGCTTCCCATATATATTTCGGCCGATATGGACTTATATGGCGCCAGAAAGCCTGAGTTTTACCGCCTAATTGCTTAAAAATTTTGCACGAAGGAGAACAATTAGTACTATAGGTCCAATGGTGCCAAATTTTTTGAAATCGGTTCAGATTTTGATATAGACTCCATATAAGTATCTTTCCGCCCGATATGGACCTAATACGGTCACCAAGAAGCCAGGAGTTTTCCCTCAACTTGGCTTAAATTTCTGGCACCAGGAAGTAGAATTAGTATTGTAGCTATGCGTGCGCAAATTTGGCTTGAAATCGGTTCAGATTTAGAGTATAGCTCCCATAATATAGCTTCCGCCGATTTACACTCACTATGACCACCAGAGGCCCTAAATTTTTTGGCTCCGTTTAGTTGAAATTTTGCAGGCAGGGAGTAGAATTAGGATTCGTAGCAGTGCGTGCCAAATTTGGTTGAAATCGGCTTCAACTTTAGACTATAGCTCCCATATAATATGTTTTTTTCTGATTTCGACAAAAATGGTCAAAATACCAACCATTTTCCTTGCTAAAATCGCCAACTGCTTAGTCGCGAAAAGTTGTAAAAATGACTCTAATTTCCCTAACGTCTAATACATATATATAAGAGCGATAAAATCATAATAAATTTTGGCGATGGTTGCTCTAAAATTTGCTTCAGGATTTATAATTGTTTTCTTAATATTGTATAGCCCTTCACACTACTATGTCGGATACACGGGTATACATAAGTTTTGCATTTGTATTGTAAGCGCCCAAGAAGGAGTAATCATAGATCTGGTCTGTCAGTGGTTGAGTACATTTTTGTGTGCAAAGTACACGCTCGCCAGTTTTTAGTCCGATTGCCTAAAATTTGGTGATAGGTCATGTTTTCGCTTCAAAAAAGACGATCCCTATTTTGATTTTGGAAAAAATCGGTTTCAGATTTAGATATAGCTGCCATATATATTTATCACGATCTGGTCATAATTGGCGTGTTATATGCAACCGGATCTTCCTCAAATTCGTTACATCGAGATATTTTATGAGTCGTCGAAAAACTTGCAAAATATTCAGCAAATCGGTTCAGATGTAGATAAGCTCGCTATATAGCTTTCGCCCCGATTACAACTCATATGACACACTCAGAGGCCAATTTTTAACCCGATTTAGTGAAATTTTGCACAGGAAGTAGAATTACGCATTTTAAGCCAAGTGCGTGCCAAAATTTGGGTTGAAATCGGTTCAGATTTAGATATTAGCTCCCTTATATAGCTTTCGCACCGATTTTACAGCTCATATGACACAGAGGCCAATTTTTTAACTCCGATTTAGTTGAAATTTTGCAACAGGGAGATAGAGATTAGCATTCTTACTATCGTGCTGCAAATTTGGTTTGAAATCGGTTCAGATTTGGATATAATGCTCCCATATATAGCTGTCGCCCGAGTTATACACTCATATGACCACAGAGAGCGAGGAATTTTTAACATCCGATTTAGTTGAAAAAATTTTGCACAGGAGTAGAATCTAAGGCATGTGTTGAATGTCGTGTCCAGAATTTGGTTTGAAATCGGTTCAGATTGTAGATATATCTCTCGCATAATATAGCTTTCGCCCCGCATTTTACAACTCAATATGGTCCACAGAGGCCAATTTTTAAACTCCGCGATTTAGTTGAAATTTTGCCCAGGGAGTAGAATATAAGCAGTTGTTTGCTATCGCGTGCCCAAATTTGGGTTGAAATCGGTTTCAGATGTTAGAATAGCTCCCAATATATATGTTTTTTCTGATTTCGACAAAAATGGTCAAAATACGCAACATTTTCCTTGTAAATATCGCCACTGCTTAGTCGAAAAGTTGAAAAATGACTCTAATTTTCCTAAACTTCTTAATACATATATTACGACGCGATAAATATCATAAAATAAACTTTTTTGAAGTTTCTTAACAATTGCTTCAGATTTAACGTTTCCCATAATTTTTTTTACTAACATTGTGTTCCATCCCCCTTAGTGGGCATTAAGCCGACATTAAATTTTGAGTCTATAGATTTTGTAGAATTCTATCAAAATTCTTCCAGATCGAAGATGATATTTAAATTATGTATTTTGGGACAAACCTGTTTATATATATAGGCCCCATACCACATTTGACGGTTGTTGATAACTGGTACTCGAAAATTTAGATCTACAAAGCTGGTGCAGGGTATAATATTAGTCGGCCCCCGCCCTCGGGACTTTAAGACTTTCCTTCACTGGTTTTTTACTAACATTGGTATTCCACCCTAGAGCATTAGCCGACTTAAATTTTGAGTCTATAGATTTTGTAGAAGTCTATCAAATTCTGTCCAGATCGAGTGATATTTAAATGTATGTATTTGGGACAAACCTTTATATATAGGCCCCCACACATTGACGTTGTGATATGGTATCGAAAATTTAGATCTACAAAGTGGTGCAGGGTATAATATAGTCGGCCCCACCCGACTTTAGACTTTTCTTAATTGTTTATTTATAAATGAAATCATTATTTATTTGAATTTATAATGTCGTGCAATCAAAAATCATATATTTTTAAACACTCTAGTTTGGTTCAATTTCAACAATAAGTAATCATTCCATATTTACTTCATGCCCATCAAATGCGCCAACGCAGACATCATGTAAAGCTGCAAATAAAATTAAATGATATAAACATTAGCAAAATGTAGAACTAAAAAGACAGGTACATTTTTCAATTACACCACTTTTCCTTTTTTGTGTTTCACATAAAGGTCACTGTTCACTTCTGTATAAATAAATTAAACTTCAAACACAGTAATTCCGTATTCTCCGTCCATTCCAAGAATACAATCAACACACGACTGACGCAAAATGAAAATTATGTGTACCTGCTCAATGTTTTTATAAAATTATTTTCGCTGCAAAAAAATTAAATGGTCACGAAAACAATGTATATGGTCTTTATGACCATGTAATGGTTCTAGACATATCTATACGTAATTTATTTGAGAACATTTTAAATGCTTATTGCCAACATATATTTTTCTCCGCTCGAAAATTATTTTTACAAAGACTAAATACATGTTTTCGCGACAATTCACATACTCAAGATAAGCATTAAATGATGCGGGCGAACCATGTCCAAACATGCTTTTTCTGGTGTGTGGGTGTTGGAAATATATTGTGTTTTATTTTTGTTCCATTTTTTTTCACAAAAATAATACCAATTTTACAGAAATCAGTAAAATTTTCGCAAAATTAATAATAAATAAATTTAGTAAGCGTATAGTAATCAGTCACTTCTATTGTCCTTCCGAAAAAAATATAATTCCAAATTTAAAATTAATTGTCTTCATTATAGTTAGAATCATCACAATTTATTGAGAATTTATCGAAAAAATTTACATGGTAAAAATAGGCTTTAAGTTTTCTTTAACTTTGTGATCATGACGGGTTAATGTTTCATAAGTTCATAAGATAGAAAAGGGCATGACGTGCGACTGTAACAAAAGGCAACCACAACCGAACCGCGTGGTTCAATGATTAGAATGCCTATTTCCATACACGAGGACCTTGAGTTCAATACAAATTTTGACCGAATACCAAAAAGGTGCGCGTAACTAGAATTGGCAGCATTAATTGATGTGATGAAACTAACCTATATATAACAGGTCTGTCCTAACCAAAAAAACCTAAACGCCTAACCACACTATACGACAGCTGGACAATTATAATTTCTGTTCTTTTTGTATTGAAATATAATTTCTTCGATTTAAATGAACAAAATATGGGAAAGGAAATTTTATATATTTTATTCGAGGCCTTCACTCGGCGAACTTTTACGTATTTTTTGGACCAACCCACACAGGTTTTCCTTTTCTAATGTTATATATTAATGTGATTAATACTATCAGTGATAATTTTTTGAAATATGTTTGTGTAGATTTTGTATTGATTTCATGGATTATTTTATTTGTTTTTTTTTTTTGGCTTTTTTTTTTTGGTTTTTTTGGAATATACAATTAATAAATTAATGACCAATTTTGAAAAAAAAAATCCAAAACGCAAAAACAATTGATGTGTATATTGCCATACTTAAGAGGAATATTTACTGAACTCTTATATATTTCAGTTCAATATTCCCGTAAAAACAACAGAATAAAATATGCAAATGACATTCCATTTCGGAAATTATCAATGAATAGCATATCTTTTTTCTGCCTCCCAGCCACATTAGCAAAAGTCCATTGGCATTTTTCATAAATTCCCTGACCAGCTTGGTACGGTAGTAATAGCAGATATTTAAAAAAAGCGGGATAAAATGAAATCACTTTAAAAGCAATAAAAATCAAATTTATATCGGAATAAATATTCATCATTGGCACCTACGAGTATAGAAATAATCAAAGACTATATTTCTTCAAGAGATGAGCATAAATATGACATAGACTGCCCGCCGGATGGATAACGTCAGAAAGTAAATTGTTTAGAGGCATTATGGTTTCGCCAAAAACCAGACTAGACATTAAAGAAAGAAGAACAATATAATGAAAAATATTCTAGCACATTTTTGAAGATATATGTATATGCTGATGTATTATTAGTGAAGGCCCTGATATCTATGAGTCTAATTTTGTCTTTGATATAGATTATTATGTTTCTAGCATCAAGCCAAGATTATTATGGAAAGTTCCAGTTTAGTATATAACATACATTAGTATTGGTGGAGTTTCATATGACGTACATACGTACATTAATAAACTTTTCAACATGAACACCAAATCCAATACTACTTTGAGCAAAAAGTAAACCAAAATTGTTTGTTAAATTAAGAATATTTATGTATTCTTCTAAACAAAGTTCATCTCTTTCGAAGTAATACGCTCCGGATAAAATGCATTTATGCCAACGTTTCTTCCAATTCTCGAACATACCCCCACCCTGAGCATTATTTCCAAAGACACCATGTGGCTATCTCGTCTCCTTCTGGGTGTTACAAACATATGCACTAACTTATAATACCCTGTTCCAGAGTGTGGCGCAGGGTATAAAAATATGAAAAAAGCGAGTTTTAAAAAAATGTTATTAAGCACACAAGGAAAATGTCATTAAAAGTCAGCCAACGAAAAATTGTCATTGATATAACGAAACATTTTCATTAATACAATGAAAATATTCGTTAATAGTACGAAACGTAACGTTGCTTGACAGAAAATTCGTTATAGTAACGAAAAAATTCGTTGTATCAACGAATTTGTTTCATTGGCTGACTTTTAACGACACATTTCGTTAATTAACGAAACTTTTTCTACTAGTGAAGGAACTTCCTGTGTAGTTAAAATGAAATCTTTGGGAGGACATTTTTGGAAGTGCTTTTAAAGTTGTGCCTTTAGAACAACTTCCAATTTTTTTTGCTGGTATGTTCGAGAATTGGAAGAAACGTTGGCATAAATGCATTTTATCCGGAG
>PGFW01000123.1:30757-44599 GCA_003123925.1 Haematobia irritans
GAGTGACACTGGATTGCTTCACTAGGATGGGATAGGATAGAATTGATACACGCTTGGATGATGTTGCATAGAGAATATGGTTTTGGCTTGCTCTGGTTTACCTCATTTGTTTATTTTTTGATTGCACTCACTTTGACTGTGGGTTTTTCTATACAAACTCTGATAATCTGTGGTTTTAAACAATTCAGTTTTAATGAAGATTTTATCGCTAATGCTATATGAGATCCAGAATTGTTTATATCATTTAGTTAGTGTATAATTTATATTTAGTCTGTGAAATTTGTATACAAATAACACATGCCATTACAGGAGGAGGTTAAATAATGCGGGGAAAGTTTTAGAAAAAATTACACGATTCAATTTCGTACCGATACTACGGAATAGTTTCAATGTCAACCTCGCATTCGCAGTATATTAGACTCAATCCTCGGCAATAGTACTATTGTGGCACTTTAGTGGCAACTTTGCCACTTTTTAAGCGTTGATATTGCTTTTATGCCACTAAATCCACAATTTTAAAATTTTTGTGCCACCTTTTTGTTACTTTGTGCCACTTTTTAATTAATTCCTTTTCTATTGCCATAGTTTTTGTAAATTTTTATTCCGGTTCCTGGTGCCCTAGTATAAAATTGAACTAAAGCCTCCAATACTAAGATTTTTAACACGTTTTCATCAGAATTGTGACACCTGAAAATATGCCAAAAAATTGTATAGCAAATAAAACATATTCTCTTATGAACTGGCCATTTCAAGGATTGATTTTCGATGAAATTGAGATGATTGTTGGGTTTCTTTAGATCTAAATTGAAGGAAATAGCGAGCGACTTCATATGAATTCCTAAATACATTTTTAATTCGTATTTTTCCTTTATAAAAAAGTGGGACGCCTATTGTGCCACTATAACAACATTGTGCCACTTTTTAGTGACACATTTTGTAACACTTTTTTGAGAAATTCTCAACGGTAACGCTGCTCCACGGCTGTGGGAAATCTGCTATGAAAGAATTTTATACACAATCCAAGGATGATAAATAAAGGGTGATACGGTCAAAATTTGGTCAAGGGAAAACGCGTGTAAATCGGTGAAATCGTTTATTTAAAAAATCAAATTAAATTTCTTTTTCAAGTTCAATTAGTATAAAATTCAGGAAAAATATTAGTTAGGCATTTCGCTTTTCCAAATTCGAATTGCCGGGCGTCGCTCACGCTTGACACTGCCATCAGATTTTGGTACAGGCACTTGTCCACTTCTTACGCCGCAGAAAGCCAGTTTGACTTCGAATCTGCTGCTGTCCTTAGCAGTTTTGTTGGTCTATCTTAGGTCCGCTTGACAATAGCCAGCTATGTTCTCATTGGGCGGAGTTCTGGCCGTGTTTGGAGGGTTCTTGTCTTGGCGAACCACCTGCACGTTGTTTGGCGCGTACAACGTCCATGGCCTTTTTACCGTAATGGCAAGATTGCTAAAGTCCGGCCAAAATAGTAGCGGAACAAACTGTTTCATTCAGGAAAGGCACAGACATTGTACTCAAACACTCTTTAACTTTCGTGTTGACAGTCCGCGGATGCTATGAAAATGCTGCTTTTCAAGGCCATAAGGTACAGAAATGAGCTTTGCCAAACACGATATTTACTTATGAACTTGAAAATTTAAAAAAAAAAAAAAGACAAAAAAAAGAAAAAGGTTGTTTATGTGCTATGAAAATAGTCTGCTAGCTTTGCCCTTCCTTTATGCCCGTATAAAACTCGCTGTCCCGGAAGCGTGATTGTAGTCATGAGCATTGAACGTAAGGTTTCGTCGTCCATTACCACGCAAGTCAAACATCGTCAACGAGGATCTCGAGTAGCAGCCTCTCGGGATCGGCGCTTTGACGGTCGTATTTTGTTTATCAATCGCGATTCTGGAGTCAGCTACCTTCTTGTAGTCGAATAAGTCCGGCTCGTTTTTTTTTGGCTCGATGCACGGTTGTAGACGATACACCACAAGCAAATATTGTGGCGGATCTCGGAGAGAAGATGGTTAGGGATTTTCGCTCAGAAACTAAAAGCCGGCAACGTCACTCTGTCGTCTCAGCGAGGCTTCCGGTTTTTTCGAATTTCCGCCAATTCCAGACTCTCTGCTGTGCGACAAACGTTACTCAACCAAAACTTCTTGCAATTTACATTTGTAACGGTTGAATTTGGCAACTTTTAGGATTTTGTCAGGCTTTTGAGTGCGAGTAGCTCGGATTTTTCGCGATGTCGCGAATCAAATATTTTGACGAAATTATCGACGTCGACCTGGGTCTGCTTAACGATGACGGCAATTAGAACAAACTGTAGGAAGTGAAATTCCAGAATCATAAAAAAGGAGCAACAATTTCTACACACACAAGAGATAACATTGCACTTTCAAAAATGAGGGGTGTTACAGGTTTATTTTAAATGCAAAATTGAAAAAAATGCGTACAAAAGTTCTAATTTGAACCGTCAATAATTTGAGAGCTGTATCCGCGCTTTTAGCCTGCGTGAATATTATAACTTTTTGCAGCCAAAAGGTCTTTTTGAATTTGAAAGAGTACAAAAAAGTCGACATTTTTCCACAAAATTTTGTAAATTCGATTGTCGTAATCATTGAAATATAATTACATTAGGGGCGGAAGTTTCTAGCTGTAGTGAAATTGATTATCACAGGCATGCAAAATAGCATATGGATATAGATAAGAAAAAATTATTGAAATTGAGGTTGAACAAAAGATACCAAAATGTGTCCGCGGTCGTACGCACGGTATTGTAATTTTTAACGAGTACCCTAGAAAATGTAAAAAGTGCATTTTGATCAACCCTGGGTACTATGAAATATGGCAATGACAGGTGGTCCAAACTGCAATCTCTCCAGCAGAAAAAAAAAATTCAGGTAAAATTTTTTGCCAATTAAAATCTTATTTGAAATTATTCAATTAAAAAATTTTAGTGAAAGCAACAAATTTTTTAATTGAAAATAAAATCATGCACACAAATTAATAGTATTAAATTAATTTTTTAATTGAATCATTAATTTTTTAATTGACTGTCAATTAATTTATTTATTGATATATCATTTTCTGTGAGTTGGAAGACATTTCAAATTAAAAATTAATTGGATCAAATTAATTTCATGATTGAATCAATAGAAAATATTTTGTGTGTACCTAAAAAGAGAGACTATCCAACCGAAAGTTTATAAGAAACCATCAGAATTGTATATGACAGATCAATAGGATTTTTTACTGGTTGATCATCCTGGATGTTTTTTTTTAGGTTAAAAAAATTCAAAAGTGGAATACTTAGTGACTTATGAAAAGTTCAAAAATGGTTGATCTTCAGACACATCACGTGATAGACTTGTATTATGAATATCATAAAGAACGAAAATCTTGGTAGTAACATTTTACTACCGCACTGAGGGTTTTAAGGTTAGCGTTTGTCTACTTCCACTCGCTCTACACAAGGTTCACAACAGGACCACCTTTAGACTCAAACACACAGAAAAAAATAATCACAAAATATGTCCAGTTAAAGAATAAATTGAAGTTGAATTGATTTTTTTCAATTACTGAAGAATTAAATGGCATTAAAAAATTTCATTTTTAATACAAAATTAAACATGGAGATAATTAGATACAATGATGTGAAAAATTTAAAATTTTTTTAATTAAAAAATTAATTTGCTGAATGTAACATTGTCAAGACACGGGATGACTAATTCAGTTTAAAATAAAGTGGATGGAACATTTCCTTTTAATTTGGATTTAAAATTATTTCAACATTCAATTGTTAATCAAATAAAAATGCACTGATAGTCAATTCGAGGGAAAGTCAACAGAAAGATCACTACGAGGGAAAATAGTACAAATTGCCACTAATGGACATTACAGGACTAGCTAGCTAGTGATGTATCATTAATTAGTTCTAGTGGAAAGCAGGTTATAATCAATCAAATTTAAATTGTCCAAAGGTATAAAAAATTATAAATTGTTTTTATACTCCTCTTGATTAATTAAGATCTTAAAATTGACCCACTATTGTTTACTACACATACAGAGCTACGCAAGAAATTCTTTAAAATTGTTACAACAGTAATTACGTTTCTGGGGGAATGCGAGAGCTAGGAATAAGGAAGTTTGCCTAATAAGTTTATGGTCCCAAACTGGTTTCATGAGCAGTTGTCTCTTGGAGTAGTCCTAACTAAGTTGTTCAGGACTGTACCTTTGGGTAGATGAGTTATATCGTGTGTGCCTAGGAAGTGTAATTTCCATCGCAGCCAATGACAAACCCACATCGTTTGAAAATGATAACAGTCCATTCATAAGCTTGGACCAGAACTGTGCTGAAATGGGTATGTATCCAATTTCCTCCTGTAGGGTAGGTTACCTTTTATTTTACACTAGAAATAAATTCAAATAATGGTTTTATTTCATTCAACGACATCGAAATAAAGACTTTGTAATTGAATCAGAGTTAAAATTTATTGAAAATTTGACTATATAGAAGTTAATTTTGATAAATCAAAGTAACTTCATTCTATGCCCAATGTCGTGGATTCGAAAAGACATTTCAATTAAAAAGATCGGATCGAATTAATTTCGATGATTAATTGAGAAAAAATCGAGTGGCAATAGACTCGTTTCATACGCATCAACCACAAGATTTACAAGTGAGTCGTTAGAGCCTATCGCCAAATCATCCAGCATATTCGCGCAGCGCTCTTAGCTCAGGTCGCTGCCTCCAGGATCCTGCCCAGAGCTTACAGAGCGTACTTAGCAGGTTGGCCTGATAAGTCCTGGCTAACAGAAGAAAAAACACACATTTTTATCGAAAATTCGTTTTCAATTTTCAACTAGTGCCCTTCTCAAAGCGATGAGCCCGCAACGTGTGAATTATACACGACCTTCCAGTTTTTGATACCATTTTGTAGTACTCCTTCGGTTTTCCTGTCAAAAATAGGTCTCCTCTGAGGTTGCAGCGACTCACGATATGTTCCATGCAGCCAATATTGATAGTGTTTCGAGACACTGCAAGCGCACATGCTAACTTGACTTGACGTCTGAGAACAAAGAAAAAAGAGGATACGGCTACGAATAGGCCAGATCTGGAGAATAAACGATGGGGGGTGGGGGAAGCAATTCGAAGCCCAATTATGAAATTTTTGCTTGGTGAAAAATCGACTTGATTATGCATAATTACGTCAAATAAATGGTGGGTGTGCCGCAATTTGCCGGTTTACATTTGAGTTTCCTGAGATTTTTTCCCATTGCCACAAAAAAAGATAAAAGTCGATAAAAAAATAGGTAATTCCAATGCACACGCAAAATCCCAAACAACAGAAGGCTCGCCACAAGTCAATCTGAGACGACTCGAAAAATTCATGCCCCGCAATTGGGCCTTGCCAATTGATTCTCCACCCCACGTATTCTCGCGCCAGATCTGACTTTTTCTTGTTCTCCCTCCGTACGAATCAACACAAGGTGCCTCGCTAGTGCGCCACAAAATTCCTGCGCCCGCCCCGCCTCCCCCGGTGGTTGCGCTTACTGAACATCTCTGAGTCCTTTGCAAATGCACGCTTACAGAGAGCGGTTCACCGGATTCCGCGTGCCACAGTCAAAAGAGGGGCCGAACTGTCTCGGATTGGACTCGCGAAGTGGGTACTGGCCATGTTTCCATCCCATATGTGCAAAATAATCGAGGGACCTCAGGTGATAATAACCGAACTTATCCAGCTGCAAATTCACGAGTCAAGGGAATCAAATCACCCTCAACGATTCCATATTTATGAATTGAATTAGAAACCACGACTTGCTGTTGATATCTTTAGGAATCTTCTCACAACAAAAACAAGACCGAAGGAGTCTTACCCCACCCAAAATGGTATCACAAAATTGGAAGGTCACGTTATAATCGTTGTTATCTCACGGGGAGGGAGAGAGGAATCTTTATAGACGACTTCAGACGTGTGGTAGTAGATTCTTAATTCGGGACGGTGTTGGCAGCTGTTAACTCGTAATACACCGAGTTTATTCCCTCTGATATGTGACAATGGATGAAACAGAGCTCCATCACTACAAAACCCTGGTCCAATCGACAAGTCCGCTGAGAGTGGACAGCGACCGGTGAAACCGTCTCTGAAGCGTGCAAAGACTCAGAATGTCAGCTAGCAAACGGCCTCTGTTTTTTGGGATGCGCATGGAATAATTTTATCGATTATCTTGAGAAGGGAAAAACCAGAAACCAAAAAACCGGCAAAACGGCCCCATATGACGAAGAAAAAAGTGTTGTTCCACCAAGCAAAAATTCATGAATTGGGCTTCGAATTGCTTCCCCACCCATCGTATTCTCCAGATCTGGCCTCGAGCGACTTTTTCTTGTTCTCAGACCTCAAAAGGATGCTTGCAGCGAAAAAATTTGGCTGCATGGAAGAGGTGATCGCCGAATCTGAGGCCTATTTTGAGGCAAAACCGAAGGAGTACTACCAAAATGGTATCAAAAAAATTGGAAGGTCGTTATAATCGTTGTATCGCTCTTGAAGGGCACTATGTTTGAATATGAAAACGAATTTCTGATAAAAAGGTGTGTTTTTCTTTGTTAGACCAGGGACTTATCAGCCAACCTGTTAAGTACGCTCTGTAAGTCTGGGCAGGATCCTGGAGCAGCGACCTGGCTAAGAGCGCTGGCGAATATGCGTGGATGATTGGCGATCGGCTAACGCTCTGTAAATCTTGTGGTGACGTATGGAAACGAGCTATGCACTCATTTTTTTTCTCATTCAATCACGAAATTAATTGATCCCGATTTTTTAATTGAAATGTCTTCGATCACGAATTGGGCATAAAAAGTTACTTGATTACAAATTTATTAGATTCAAAAGCAAATTTCAATAAATTTTTTAATATTGATTCAATTAAAAGTTTAATTGATGTTGAATGCAAATCTCATTTGAATTTTTTAGTAAAAAAGGTAACTACACTACGGGAAAATGGATCAACCCTAGTCAACAGTTCTGGTCCAAGCCTTATGGAATGGACTGGTCATTTTAAGCATGGGTTTGTCATTGGCTGGGAAAATTACACTTAGGACACGATTTGGACTCATCTCGCAAAGGAACACGTCCTGGGGACCAACTTAGTAGGACTACTCCAGAGACAACTGCTCATGAAACAGTTGGGACAAACTTTTAGGGAAACTTTCCATCAGTATCGGCATCAGAAACGAATATGTTGACAGATAAATAATTCTGGTAGTTGTATTGTAGTAAAAATGTGGATTAATAAGATTTTAATATCAAGTGAGTATAAAAATCAATAAATTATATGAAATTAAAATGTTGATAAAACTGGAGCACTAGTAAGCAGTCCTGTAATGGGTCCATTAGTGGCAATTTGTACATTTTCCCGTAGGGTATTTTTCTGTTACTTTCTGAATTGTACTTAGTGTTTTTAGTTTGATTAACAATTGATGTTTGAAATAAATTTTTTAATCAAAAACTTAAAAAAAGTGTTCATCACTTTTTTTTTAACTGAATTAGTCTTCCGTGTTTGATCCAATGTTAATTCTATCAATTAATTTTTAAATTAAAAAATTTTAATATTTTCAATCATTGACTTAATTATCTCAATGTTTTTATTTTGATTAAAAAGATAATTGTATCATTTAATTTAGTAATTGAAAAAAATCATCAACTTCAATCAACTTTTTAACTGGAAATATTTTGGTGATATTTTTTTCTGTGTGGTGAGTCAAAGGTGGTCCTGTGGAACCTTGTGTAGAGCGAGTGGAGCTAGAAACAACGTAACCTAAACCGTAGCGGTAGTCAAAAATTTTACTAACAAGATTCGTATGACTAAGTCCATGGATGTGGTCTGAGAATCAATCCATTTTGAACTTTTCAAAGTCACTTATTCCACTTTGATTTTTTAAATAAAAAAAATCCAGATGACAACCCAGTTAAAATCCTATGATCTGTCATATACAATTTATGGTTTCTTATAAACTTCGTTGGATAGCCTCTTTTTGGTACACACAAAAATTTTTCTGATTCAATCATGAAATTAATTGATCCAATTAATTTTTTAATTGAAATGTCAATCACAGAAATGATAGTATCAATTAAAAAATTAATTGACAGTCAATTAAAAAATTAATTGATCCAATTAAAAAATTAATTGATACTATTAATTTGTGTGATTGATTTTTATTTCAATTAAAATTTGTTGTTTCACTAAAATTTTAATTGAATATTTTCAATTAAGATTTTAATTGGAAAAATTTTCCTGAATTTTTTTTCTCTGTGGAGAGATTCATTTGGACCACCTGTCCATTGCCATATCATAGTACCAGGGTTGATCAAATTGACACTTTTGTACATTTTTTGGTACTCGTTAAAAAATAAAGTACCGTGGTACGACCCGCGACACATTTGGTATCTTTTGTTCAACCTCAATTTCTCAATAATTTTTTCCTTAGGTTCATATGCTATGTATGATGCCTGTGATAATCAATTTTCACTCACAGCTAGAAAATTCCTAATTGAATTTATTTCAATGATACGAAATCGAATTTACAAAATTTTGTGGAAAAGTCGACTTTTTTGTACTCTTCAAATTCAAAAAGTACCTTTTGGCTGCAAAAAGTATAATTTCACGCAGGCTAAAGGGCGATACGGTCAAAATTTGGTCAATATAAACTTGACGTATTTCTTTCAATTTTGCATTTAAAAAACCTGAACACCCCTCATTTTGAAGGTGTGTGTGTAGAAGTTGCTCCTATTTTGATTTTGGAATTCACTCTTCAGTTGTCAAAATGCCGTCCAAGCAAGAAGAGCGGCGTATCAAAATTTTGATCGCGCATCGCGAAAATCCGAGCTACTCGCACTCAAAGCTGACAAAATCGCTAAAAGTTGCCAAATCAACCGTTACAAATGTAATTGAAGTGTTTGGGGTAACGTTTGTCGACAGCCAGGAAGTCTGGATCGGGGGAAATCGAAAACCGGAAGCCGCTGAGACGACAGAGTGAGTTGCCGGTAGTTTCAAGCGAAACCCTAACTCTCCTCTCCGAGATGCCGAAATAAGCTGGTGTATCGTCTACAACCGTGCATCGAGCCAAAAAACGAGCCGGACTTCGACTTACAAGAAGGTAGTGACTCCAAATGCGTGATAAAACAAAATACGACGGTCAAAGCGCGATCCCGGAGGCTGTACACGACGATGCTGACGAAGTTTGACTGCGTGGTAATGGACGACGAAACCTACGTCAATGCCGACTACAAGCAGCTTCCGGGACAGGAGTTTTATACGGCAAAAGGAAGGGGAAAGGTAGCAGATAAAACTGTCAAAGTTCGCAAAGAATATCTGGTTGGGCAAGCCATCTTACCTGTGGCTTGAAAAGCAGCATTTTCATAGCATCCGGACTGTCAACCACGAAATTTAAAGAGTGTTTGAGTAAATGTCTGCTGCCTTTCCTGAAGAAACACGTTTGTTCCGTACATTTTTGGCCGGATTTAGCATCTTGCCATTACGGTAAAAAGGCCATGGAGTGGTACGCCGCCAACAACGTGCAGGTGGTTCCCAAGGACAAGAACCCTCCCAACACGCCAGAACTCGCCAATTGAGAAATACTGGGCTATTGTCAAGCGGAACCTAAAGAAGACCAAAAAAACTGCTAAGGACGAGCAGCAGTTCAAGTCAAACTGGCTTTCTGCGGCGAAGAAGGTGGACAAGGTGGCTGTACAAAATCTGATGGCAGGTGTCAAGCGTGAGGCCCGGCAATTCGAATTTGGAAAAGCGAAAGCCTAACTGAAATATTTTCCTGAATTTTAATACTAATTGAACTTGAAAAAAGAAATTTAATTTGATATTTTTTAAATAAAAACGAATTTCACCGATTTACAGCGTTTTCCCTTGACCAAATTTGACCGTATCACCTTTATTTATCATCCTTGGATTGTGTTAAAATTCTTTCATAGCAGATTTCACAGTCCGCTGGGGCACGTTGGTTAAGGAGGATTTCGTGTAAAATACATAGCAGCTATATTAAACACAAGTTGATGTCAGCTAGGCGTATGAGTATTTTCAAAAAATAACGAAAAAAAGTGAAGATTCTAAACCGCTCCAATAGACCGTAAGCCGCAAGCAATATGTTGATATCATGGAATCAACTATCTACATTAACATGGTGCAGTCCAAATAACAAATATGGCTATGTACCTTCTCACTCCACTTTTTGGGCACGGTTTACCGGTGAATTCTAGTGTAAAATGTTATATATTTGTTATTGACATAGGCGTCCCTTTTTAATAGTTATTATTTAGGATTCATATGAGTCGCTCGCTATTTCCTTCATAGATCTAGACCCAATCATCATTTCATCGACATCTCTTGATGGCAGTTCTATGAGATATGTTATTTGCTATACAATTTTTTGGCATATTTTCGGTGTCACAATTCTGATGAAACGTGTAAAATCTTAGTATTGGAGGCTTTAGTTCAATTTTAATACTAGGCACCAGGACGGATAAAAAAAATAAAAACTAATGGCAATAAGAAAAGGAATTATTAAAAATGTGGCACATAAGTAACAAAAAGGTGGCACAAAAATTTTAAAATTGTGAATTTAGTGGGCATAAAAGCAATATCACGCTTAAAAAGTGGCAAAGTTGCCACTAAAGTGCCACAATAGTATATTGCGAGGATTGAGTCTAATATACTGCGATTGCGAGGTTGACATTGAAACTATTCCGTAGTATCGGTACGAAATTGAATCGTGTATTTTTTCTAAAACTTTCCCACATTATTTAACCTCCTCCTGTAATGGCATGTTGTATTTGTATACAAATTTCACAGACTAAATATAAAATTATACACTAACTAAATGATATAAACAATTCTGGATCTCATATAGCATTAGCGATAAAATCTTCATTAAAACTGAATTGTTTAAAACCACAGATTATCAGAGTTTGTATAGAAAAACCCACAGTCAAAGTGAGTGCAATCAAAAAATAAACAAATGAGGTAAACCAGAGCAAGCCAAAACCATATTCTCTATGCAACATCATCCAAGCGTGTATCAATTCTATCCTATCCCATCCTAGTGAAGCAATCCAGTGTCACTCATCCATCCAATGAAAAATGTTTTTTTTTTTTTTTGAACAATTTCATCTCGTGCTGCTATACCAACCACATACTCGTTTATGTATGGGCTTGTAACCAACCATCGCATACCATGTCACTTGAACCTATTCCCAGGGCAACTTCTATGTAGTCATTCGATACTGATTCCTGCTTGAGCTACCCCTCATACGTTTTATGAGTCGTGATAAGCACTCCACTCGAATGTGTACTCTATTAACTTCCCCCTCCCCAAAATGGAAGGGAAGTTGTAACGCCATAGACAACCAAGAGAATAAACGACCAACCCGTAGTCTGTCCGTACATCCATCTATCCGACATTTGCACAAACACCAAAAGTTCAAATAAAAGAAAAAAACGGTGCGGTGGAGAGACCCATGTGTTTTAGCCAGTTAAGAATAGCAGCGGCACTGACAATTGTTAGGGATGCACATATAGATGATTGTCTTAATACTGGAGATTGCTAATAGAGCATTTTGAATAGACAGAAATTTGAGGGTCAGAGAAACCACCCAAGGAGTCTAATGGGTATAATGATGAGGTATAAACCTCACGTCCAATATAGTATTGGGAGCTTGAATTCGTTACACAGGTCATAACATTCATCGAAAGATCATGAAGTTTGTGCTCATTTAAAACTATCCGTTCATGAAGTGACTCAACACACATGTGGAGTCAAACAGAAAACAGACGGTGTCAGGACACGGAGCCACCGTGGTCAATGTTAGCATGCCGCCTTGCATACACAAGGTTCGATTCCTGCTTCGACCGAACACCAAAAAGATTTTTTCAGCGGTGATATATACCCACTCAGTAATCTGATGACTTTCTGAGGGTTTCAAAGCTTCTCTAACAAGTGGTTTCACTATTTATTAAGATTAAATAATTAAGATTTTTAATTGAAAATTTTCGTGAAACTTTTTTCATGTGTAACAAATATTTTAAAAACTTTACATGCCAATAGGATACGCGTGAAAACGGTTCAAGAACCTGTTCTTTGTTTTGGTAAGGAAGTGGTGCATTGGCCGGAGGCAGTATGAATTTAAGCATGGGCTTGCTCATATGGAGGTGTCCACCTGTTTTAATTTCAACGCCAGCGTTGCACTGACTATCATCAACTTCTTTTATAGTGTAAATCCGATTCAGTGTTTTGGATGTGAATTAAGAAATTTTGTGATATTTTGAAAAAATAATTCATTTTTATAAATTTTTTATTGATTTTAACATGCGCATTCTGTACACGCTTGTCTGAAACCCTTGACCGTGCTAAATATTTTCAAAATTTCGTAGTTTTTCTAGAAAAATCGAATTTAGAAAATTTTTCGATCACCAGCTAAATAATAATTTGTAACCATTTTTAATTAAACCCTTACTCCTGTTTTAAGCATAGTTTGAAAATCAAAAAAGTCTATAATTGGCCTCCTTGCAAATATGAAAAAAAGCGATCTTATAAAAAATTGAATTAAAGAACTTCCTCAGAGTAGTTAAAATAAGGAACATCTTTGGAAGAACATTCTTCTGGCAAGTGCTTTTAAAGTTGTGGCCTCTTAGAAGTACTTCCATTTTTTTTTGGCTCGGGAAACCTCGTACTAAAGACTGTTTAATACAATCGAAATTACTTTCGCCGATGGCAAGGTATCTTAAGACTTCTTAATACCGTGGTGTTCTCAGTTGTAAGTTTAGTCCATTACGGGGCTAATTATTTTTATCACCCTCAAAAAAAGGCTCCGATAAATACGTAAATTTATTCAGTTGACAAATTTTTCTATAGTCAATTAGAATTTGACAAAATTTTTTTATAGAAATGAAATCCTGACATATTTTGTATAGTAATAAATTTTGACAAAGATTTTTTATTAGAATAAAATTTTGACAAATCTTTGTATAGTAAATAAAATTTTGACACAAATTTTCTATAGACAATAAAATTTTTGACAAAATTCTTAGAATAAATCTTGACAAACATTTTTGTATGGACCGAATTTTGGCATTGGTTGTTAGCGAACCAATCGATACTAAGCGCAGATTGTACCAATTCCAAGCACACCGGGTCCGATGAATTTGCTAAGTCCAATAGCTTCGGAAGGTCAAATCGGGGATCGGTTTAAATGGGGGCTTACTATATATTAAGGCCGGTAATGGACCGCGGAATTTTTGCATGGTTGTTAGAGACCATATACTAGGTTAGGTTAGGTACAGTGCGCAACCCGAAGATTTCAGGCTGCACCTTAGACTATTCATCCCCGTGTAAATCCCATTGTGATACACAGTGGTGAGACTTCTCCTCTATCACTGAGAGCTGCCGATTCTAATGTTAAGGCTCAAATGATAAGAGAGCTTCCTTTTTTAAAGCCGTCGCGAACGGCCGCTTCAGAGAAGCTTTGAAAGCAATCAGAAATCGTCACCTTAGCATTACGGAAGTGGGATACTCACCACTGAAAAACTTTTGTGGTTGTTCGGTCGAAGCAGCAATGCGAACCCGAACCAGACCTTGTGTACCAGGCGGGCATGCTACCACTTGCACCATGATTGGCTCCCTAAATATACTAAAACGCTACGTACCAAATTTCAACCGATCGGGGTGAATTTTGCTCTTTCAAGGCCTCGGAGGTTTCAAAATCTGGGGATCGGTCTTATATGGGGGCTAACATATAATTATGGAGCGCGATATGTTACAAATCCTGCATGGTTGTCAGAGACCAT
>PGFW01000124.1:27554-40071 GCA_003123925.1 Haematobia irritans
TAAAAACTAGTAAAGATGGGCAAAGGATTTAACAATTATATGTGCAAGAAATTTTTCCATCCCGCATCGAGGGACAACTTGAAACGGGTAAATATCAAGTCAATCATTGTAGCTAAACACTTGGAATATTAATGGGCTTTTGGTTGCGCATTCTAGGTATGGATGGCTGAGCAGCAGGCTGAGGCTTACAAGAAAAAACAGGAAGAGCTCAGAACTCAATATGAGAAGGAACAAAATCTACATGAAAACAAGGCTATGATTAGCAAAGAGAGCAAGGATAGGTTGAGCGTAAACTTTATGTATGAACCACCACCTGGTGTACGAAAAGAAAGAGAAAAGGATGATGCCGAGCCGGAATACAAGTTTGAGTGGCAACGTAAATATAATGCCCCTCGTGAATCTTACTGTAAAGGTGATGCCGAAATACGTGACCAGCCATTTGGTATTCAAGTTAGGAATGTACGTTGCATCAAGTGTCATAAATGGGGCCACATAAACACAGATAAGGAATGTACCATGTATCACGTATCCATGAGCGAAGCTCGCAAATTACACTCTGAGTCTGAAGCTAATGATATTATGACAAAAACGGCATTGGAGGAACAGATGAAGGGCGATGGTTTAATCATGAAACGTTCTGCAATGGAATTGCAAAATACCAGCAATCAAAGGCATACACTTCTACCCAGTGATCCCGAAGAAGATGGAAAAGGTCCAGATACTGATCTAAATCCAGAGAAGACATTTCTGAAGTCTCTAAGTAAAGAGCAGAAGCTAAAGTTGCTAAAGAAATTGGAAAAAATCGAAAAGCTTAAAAAAGGCAAGGACAAAAAAAGCAAAAAATCTAAGAAAAAGAGAAGGAATGATGATGAAAAAAAGGGTAAGAAGAAGAGGTCGAAGAAGAGTGACTCTTCCACAAGTGAGGACTCAAGTTCCAATTCAGAGCAAGAGAGCAAAAGTAGATCCCATCGTAAGGATATTCATTCCAATAATACAAAACGAAATCAGTATACTCAAAGGTGAAAGTCTACTACGTTCGGGTTTTTCACCAAAACACTAAATTAAAAGTACACAATATATTTATGAAGACGATTATATTTTGTTCGAAGTCTTGCCAAAATAATGGATGGAAAAGATGCAAGGATATTGATGCAAATAATTTTATATTTTGCTAAATTAGTTAATTAAAAAAAGTAACCGTATAAAACAAGCTGGTTTTCAGCTTAAAACTGAAACATAATACTCAGCTTAGTGTCGAGTTTAGCCGCTAAAGGTAAGTACTATGTTTTGCTTTTCGCGTTGAAAATTTTCGTGGTTACTTTATTAAAACAGTTCGCAACTATAAAGCAGATAAATTTAACTCAATTGATGCGCTGTTTCTTGTTTTCTCTAGATTTTCGAACAAGACTTTACAGGAAAAAGTTTGTTTTTCATTTATAATTTCGATTATTTAAGGAAAAGTAATCGCGAAAATAAAAGTGAGTTTTCAACTCGAAAACACGAACATAAGTACCCACACACTCTGAAATGTGAAAAGTAAATCATGCAAAAAAAAGGCGATAAAAATTATAGCATATTTGTCGGCAAATTTTATTAATCAACTTGATGGGGAATAGCCAAAAGGCAATTTCCGAAAGAATTGATTATTGCTAAAAAGGAGAATAAAGTAATGTCGAGTGAAAAAATGTAAACGATTAAGCGTGCTAAAGAGTGGATATTAAGTTTTCGGAGTTAGCCGCTAAAATTCGCTAAGAGTGGAAAACTAAATCAGTAAGAAAAATAGCATAAAATTATACAGATTTGGGTGCAATTATTTTATATAACGATTGATGGAAAAACCAAAAGCAAATTTTCACAAAGTTGTATCTTAAAATGATATTAAAGAAAAGTAATCGGAAAAAAAATGAACATTTTTAGCAAGCTAAAACTCGAACTGTAATACCCACCTTAGGTGGTATTTACTATGTCGGTTATTCAAATTGAAAAATCTACTATTATTTTCGACGAATTACTTCTTCATGAAAATAATCCAAAATGTATAAGATTAAAAACGCAAAAAATATTTCCCGTAAAGTCTTTGTGAAATCTAAGGAAACAAGAAACTGCCGGCATAATTTCGCGAATAATTTCTGGCTTCATATGTGAACTGTTTTTAAGTTAAAGTAAACCGGCGAAATTTCTCAACTCAAAAAGCGAACATAGTACTTAACCTTAAAACTCGAACTTAATACCCATCCTATAGTAATGGAGTTAAGGTTTATTATAGTTTTAATTTTTCAATGTTAATTTTCCGTTTAATAATTTATTTTTAAAGAAAATAAATATTTTTTCCAAATTTGAATTTGGACAATTCCTCTCAAATAAGCAAAATTTGTCTAGTAAGACTTAATAAATTTTGCGTCAAAAAATGGGCTTTAGATCAGGTTTCGAGAAAAATATTTTCTCATTTTGTGGCACATTTCCCATCGCAAGTTGACTATTGTTAATAGTGCTACTTTAGTTGTCATGGGGATGCAATCGAACATTGAAGTGCTGCGTGGCAGGCTTCATATCAGCAGTTACGTCGAAGCACTATAAAAATTTCACAGGTGTTTATCCCCCTTAGTAATTGCTGGTGACATTTCTACATTGTTTTAATCTACCTCAACTTGTACCTGTCTATAATCCAATAAACAACAATTTCCTTAATAAAGGGGGCTGATTCTTTTGAGGTTTAGATTTTCATGCATTAGTATTTGACAGATTCCGTGGGATTTTCAGACATGTTCAAAGAGAGAAAGCATCTCCAGTAATGCTTTTTGACATTTCATCATGAAATAGACGAACGATCTGCCACACCGTCGATTTTCAGTGAACTGGCCCTAAGAAAAGGTTGGCAGAAAAATCCCAGTTTTTATCGACAAATTTTTGTTCAGCGATGAGGCATCATTTCTGTTGAATGGCTACGTAGAATAAGCAAAAATTGCCGGCATTTGGATGTGAAAGAGGCAACCAGAAGCCGTTCAAACACTGCCCATGTCATCCCGAAAAAAAATGCACTGTTTGGTGTTGGTTTGTACGGCTTGGTGGAATCAATTGGATCCGTATTTTTTCAAAGATGCTGTTGGACGCAAATCGTTACGGTGCAATGGCGATCGCTTATGTTCGATGCGTAAAACAACTTTTTGTTTTGCCAAAAGATGGAAGAACTGAACTTGGGTGCAACACAATGTGGTTTCAAACAAGATGGCCGCTACATGCCACACAGCTCGTGGATTCATATGGCCATTATGAGGAAAAACTTCGGAGAACAAATTCCATCTCCAGAAATGGACCGGTAATGGCCACCCAGATCATGCGATTACCGCCTTTTAGACTCATTTTGTGGGGCTAACGTCAAGATCTAAAGTCTACAGAAATAATGCGCAGGCAACTATTCCAGCTTTGGGAAACAACATTTTCCGAAGAAATTCGGGCTCATTCCGGGGCCGAATATCTCGAAAAAAGTTGCCCATAAATTGACTTTCCGACATGGCCACCAAGACGCAGCGCGTCAACATTTAAATGAAATTATCCTTTCAAAAAGTAAAATGTCATGGACCCAAATCTGAACGTTTCAATAAAGAACGATGAGATTTTGCCAAATTTTATGCGTTTTTTTTAAAAAAAACCGTTATCAAGGCCTTAACGAATCACCTTTATATGAACTCTCACACTTAAATTGATTTGGGGAGTTGCATTTGAAAAACGCACATCTTATGTGACTTTCCATTTTATTACTTCAATTATTTATTTTTATTTAATTAAAATTCTTAATATTAAAGTAATACTATGTTCGCTTTTCGCGTTGAAATTTCGTGGTTACTTTATTAAAACAGTTCAATATAAAGCAACAAATTAAGCTCAATTGATGGGGCAGTTTCTTGTTTCCTGCTAGGATTTCGGCAAGATTTTACAAGAATAAGTTTGTTTTCATTTATAATTGTGATTATTGAGGAAAAGTAATCGCGAAAATAAAGTGGTTTTCAACTCGAAAACCGAACATAGTACCCATCTTTAAGGTGGGTACTAAGTTCGAGTTTAGCCGCTAAAATCAAAACTAAATCTGCAGAATACAATTATTTCTTCTTGTTGCAAGTTTTATTATATCTTGATGAGAATGATCCAATACAAATATTTAAAAATGTTTGTTTTTCGGTGAAATGAACATATTAAAGAAAAAAAAACCGATAGAAAAATGGCCAATTTAGCGCGGCAATGCCAAACTTAATACAGAACCTTTACTTATTTTTGTAAACGCGAACGGCAACCAATTACGTGGACTACGGCAAAAAAAAATTGAAATTGTACAAAACAGTAGCAAAAAATGTACCGTACACTGAAGTTTTTACCAATCTTTCATCTTTCTTACAGATGTTGATTTTGATGTATGCAGGAGGTCAGTAAAACACAATATATGACGTTTTAATTAAGTTAGAGCTGTAGATTTTTTATTTCAACACACATTCTATATCTTCGTTGTTGTACTTACTTGGGGACCAAGTGGTGTTTCAAGATACGGGATACACTCAACACTTTTTGGTAATATAATTTAAATTGTTAGCACTTTTTTCCACAAGTTTATCTTCTATTTATTCCATATGGCATATAAACTTGGAAATAGTAATATTTTTTTCACGATCACACTGCCCGTTTACGTTGTTTTCTTCTACACCATATGTCAAGTACTCTTTACTCTCTCAATCCAGAGAGCATACTCTCAATATATCAAAATGTAAAACCAGCAGATCTATAACTTTTTTGTGTTGTCTTATCTGTTGTTTGATGTATATAACATATAATACGAAAGGAAAGAGTACACGTTTCGATCCGTTTTCAGTAGGTACACCAATTTCCCATTACTTTTTCCAATATTACGGCAGGTTTATTTCTAGCACTACACAATCAGGGAATCTATAAAATTCAAATCAACCGACAAACGCGAATTCAGTTTTCCCGACGGAAACCAACAAAAAAAAATTGCGCCCACGACGTCCACTCTCTCCAAAAGTAGAATTTCATTTCATGTCATCGAAGAGCGCATTCATTTATTTGCTATACATTCATCGATTGTAATCGATTTTCCTACAATCGAAGTGGAGTTGGTAACGATAATCGAACACAATGGACGAAAATAAAAGAAGTACATCTCAAACAATTAAATAAAATTAAAATAAATAATTTTCGGGTTTTTGCAAGATATAAACAAAACATATAACTATAATATATAAATAATCACAAAAAAGATATGAAAACATACAAATCTACATTTACCATGTACATTTCTTAGTTTAACTGTCAATAAATTGCTTTGAATATGGTCATATATGTTTACGCATAGAAAAAAATTGGGAATATGTAAAAACACTTCGCATGATAAGTATACTCAAAGGTAAAGCTACTACGGTTCGGGGTTTTTCACCAAAACACTAAATTAAAAGTACACAATATATTTATGAAGACGATTATATTTTGTTCGAGTCTTGCCAAATAATGGATGGAAAAGATGCAAGGAATTGATTGCAAATAATTTTATATTTCTAAATTAGTTAATTAAAAAAAGTAACCGATAAAACAAGCTGGTTTTCAGCTTAAAAACTGAACATAATACTCAGCTTAAGTTCGAGTTTAGCCGCTAAAGGTAAGTACTATGTTTGCTTTTCGCGTTGAAATTTTCGTGGTTACTTTATTAAAACATTCCAATATAAAGCAGATAAATTAACTCAATTGATGCGATGTTTCTTGTTTTTCTAGATTTCGAACAAACTTTACAGGAATAAGTTTGTTTTCATTTATAATTTCGATTATTTAAGGAAAAGTAATCGCGAAAATAAAAGTGAGTTTTCAACTCGAAACCGACATAGTACCCAACACTTAAATGTGAAAATAAATCAGCAAAAAAAGCATAAAAATTATACATATTTTGTCGGCAAATTAATTAATAACTTGATGGGAATAGGCCAAAGCAATTCCAATAGAATTGATTAGTAAAAGAAAAAAGTAATTGTGAAAAAATGTAAACGATTAAGCGTGCTAAAGAGTGGATATTAAGTTTTCGGAGTTAGCCCGCTAAAATTCGCTAAAGTGGAAAACTAAATCAGTAAGAAAATATGCATGAAATTATATCAGATTTGTTGCAAATTTTATATAAACATGATGGGAAAAAAGCCGAAAAAGCAAATTTTCACAAAGTTTATCCTTAAAATGATTATTAAAAGAAAAGTAATCGGAAAAAAAATGAACATTTTTAGCAAGCTAAAACTCGAACTGTAATACCCACCTTAGGTGGTATTTACTATGTCGGTTATTCAAATTGAAAAATCTACTATTATTTTCGACGAATTACTTCTTCATGAAAATAATCCAAAATGTATAAGATTAAAAACGCAAAAAATATTTCCCGTAAAGTCTTTGTGAAATCTAAGGAAACAAGAAACTGCCGGCATAATTTCGCGAATAATTTCTGGCTTCATATGTGAACTGTTTTTAAGTTAAAGTAAACCGGCGAAATTTCTCAACTCAAAAAGCGAACATAGTACTTAACCTTAAAACTCGAACTTAATACCCATCCTATAGTAATGGAGTTAAGGTTTATTATAGTTTTAATTTTTCAATGTTAATTTTCCGTTTAATAATTTATTTTTAAAGAAAATAAATATTTTTTCCAAATTTGAATTTGGACAATTCCTCTCAAATAAGCAAAATTTGTCTAGTAAGACTTAATAAATTTTGCGTCAAAAAATGGGCTTTAGATCAGGTTTCGAGAAAAATATTTTCTCATTTTGTGGCACATTTCCCATCCGCAAGTTTGACTATTGTTTATATGCTAACTTTAAGTTGTCATGGGGATGCAATCGAAATTGAAGGCTGGTGTGCAGGCTTCATCATGATCACAGTTACGTCGAAGCACTATAAAAGATTTCACAGGTGTTTATCCCTCTTAGTAATTGCTGGTGACATTTCTAATTGTTTAATCTACTCAACTTTGTACCGTGTCTATAAGCCAATAACACAACAATTTTCCTTAACTAAAGGGGGCTGATTCTTTTGAGTTAGATTTTCATGCATTAGGTATTTGAACAGATCACGTGGGATGTTCAGACATGTTCAAAGAGGTAAAGATCTCAGAATGCTTTTTGACATTTCAATCATGAAAATAAGGACGAACGATGCTGCTCACACTCGTCGAATTTTCAGTGAACTGCCCTAAGAAAAGGTTGTGGGCAAGAAAAAATCCGCAGTTGTTTATCTGACAAATTTTTGTTCCAGCGATGACGGCATTCATTTCTGTTGAATGGCTACGTAGAATAAGCAAAAATTGCCGCTTTGGATGAAAGAGGCAACCAGAAGCCGTTCAAAACGGACTTGCACATGATACATCCCGAAAAAAAATGCACTGGTTTGGTGTTGGTTTGTACGGCTGGTGGAATAATTGGATCTCGTAAATTTTTTCAAAAGATGCTGTTGGACGCTAAATCGTTACGGTGAATGGCGATCGCTTGATCGTGTCGAATGCGTAAAACAAGACTTTTTTTGTTGCCAAAAGATGGAAGAACTTGACTTGGTTGCAACACAATGTGGTTTCAAACAAGATGCCGCTACATGCCACACTAGCTCGTCGATTCATAATGGCCATTTGAGGAAAACTTCGCGAGAACAACCACTTCATCTCCAAAATGGACCGGTAAGTGCCACCGATCATCGCGATTTTTACGCCTTTAGACTATTTTGTAGGGGCTAACGGTCAAATCTAAAGTCTACAGAAATAACAGCGCAGCAACTATTCCAGCTTTAGGGAAACAACATTTTCCGAAGAATTCGGGCTATTGCCGGGCCGAAATCTCGAAAAAAAGTTGCCCAAAATTGAACTTTCCGAATGGAGCCACCAAGACGCAGTCGCGTCAGACATTTAAATGAAATTATCCTTGCAAAAGTAAAATGTCATGAACCAAATTCTAACGTTTCAAAATAAGAACCGATGAAGATTTTGTCAAATTTTATGCGTTTTTTTTAAAAAAAAAAAGTTATCAAGGTCTCTTTAACAAATCAAACCTTTATATGGAACTTCACACTTAATTGATTTGGAGTTAGCATTTGAAAAACGCAACATCTTTGTGATATTCCATTTATATTACTTCAATTATTTATTGTTTATTTAATTCAAAATTCTTAATATTAAAGGTAATACTATGTTCGGCCTTTCTCGCGTTGAAATTTCGTGGTTACTTTATTAAACAGTTTCAACTATAAAGCACACAAATTAATGCTCAATTGATGGGGGCAGTTTCTTGTTTCTCTGCTAGACTTTCGGCAAGATTTTACAAGAATAAGTTTGTTTTCATTTATAATTGTATTATCTGAGGAAAAGTAATCGCGAAAATAAAGTGGTTTTTCAACTCGAAAACCGAACATAGTACCATCTTTAAGGTGGGTATCTAAGTTCGAGTTTAGCCGCTAAAATCAAACTAAATCTGCAGATACAATTATTTCTTCTTGTTGCAAGTTTTATTATATCTTGATGGAATGATCCAATACAAATATTAAAAATGTTTGTTTTCGGTGAAATGAAATATTAAAGAAAAATAAAACCGTGAAAAATGGCCAATTTAGCGCGGCAATGCCAAACTTAATACAGAACCTTTCTTATTTTTGTAAACGCGAACGGAGCCAATTACGTGACTACGGCAAAAAAAATTGAAATTGTACAAACAGTAGCAAAAAAAATGTACCGTACACTAAGTTTTTACCATCTTTCATCTTTCTTGCAGATGTTTGATTTTGATGTATGAGGAGGTCAGTAAAACACAAGTTCGATTAAAAACTAGTAAAGATGGGCAAAGGATTTAACAATTATATGTGCAAGAAATTTTTCCATCCCGCATCGAGGGACAACTTGAAACGGGTAAATATCAAGTCAATCATTGTAGCATAAATCATTGGAATATTAATGGGCGTTTTTCGGCATTTAGTATGGATCTGGCCTGAGCACAGGCTGAGGCTTACAAGAAAAAACAGGAAGAGCTCAGAACTCAATATGAGAAGAAACAAAATCTACATGAAAACAAGCTATGATTAGCAAAGAGAGCAAGGATAGGTTGAGCGTAAAACTTTATGTATGAACCCACACGTGTGTACGAAAAGAAAATAGAAAAGGATGATCGCCGAGGCCGGAATACAAGTTGAGTGGCAACGTAAATATAATGCCCCTCGTTGAAATCTTAATCTGTAAACGGTGATGCCGAGAATACGTGATCCAGCCATTGGTATTCAGTTAAGGAATGTAACCGGTTGCAGATCAAGTTCATAAATGGGCCACATTAAACACAGATAAGGATGTACATGTATCAACGTATCGCATGAGCGAAGCTCGCGAAAATTAAATCTCGAGTTCTGAACGCTAATGATGATTATACAAAACAACGCAATTGGGCAGGAACACGAATGAAGGGCGATGGTTAATCATGAAACCGTTCTGCAATGGAATTTGGCAAAATACCAGCAATCACAGGCATACAGCTTCCTACCGCCAGTGAGTCCGAAGAAAGATGGAAAAAGGTCCAGATACTGATCTAATATCCAGAGAAGACATTTCTGAAGTCTCTAAGTAAAGAGCAGAAGCTAAAGTGTAAAGAAATTGCAAGAAAAATCGAAAAAGCTTAAAAAAGGCAAGGACAAAAAAAAGCAAAAAAATTAGAAAAAGAGAAGGAATATGATGAAGAAAAAGGGTAAGAAAGAAGTAGGTCGAAAGAAAGAGTTGACTCTCTCACAAAGTGAGGACTTCAAGTTCAATTCAGAGCAAGAGAAGCAAAGTAGATCCCATCGAAGGGATATTCATTCCAAATAAATCTACAAACGAAATCAGTGACCGTCAAGGCGATCAAAATGAACAGAGATATAGAAGACGAAGTACATCCTCTCTAAGTGGATGCGTCCCTCACCCAGACTGCGGAAGCAAGGATGCCTAACTAATCAAATCATGAAAGGATTATAGAGAGACGTTCGTCTTCAAAAGATTCCAGGAATTACAGAAAAGATGAGTATCGCCATGATAGACGAAGGAGTAGATCAAGATCCCATAACCAAACCAAGGATAGCCATCGCCACAGACGTTAAAACTTTTAACAATTTTATATATTATTTATATATGTAATGAATATATTATATAAGAAATAAATTAGTGTATTATTTTCTTACATTAATCGCAGAACACAGAATATAGTGGCGTTTGCTTGAAACCAACACCATAACACTTTTTTCAAATTCATTCATTAACGAGGATAAATATACCCTGTCATTCATGTCTTATCAACATTTCAATGCAGCCAAATCGGGGTTTTAGATGATAATCATCCCATGATTTGATAAGTTCAATTTCATAATGATTGTCAACGAGAACTTCGTGCTCTACATATGTGAAGAAATGCCGAATAATGACCACTACAAAAGGCGAGTTCGTGAAATAAACATCCGAAAAAACACATAACTTTGATTTAAAACAAAATTGAAAATTAAGTTATTTTATTTCCTTGTTAATTGTATTCAGTATCATTTAAATAATATATACGCCAGACAAATGCGAAAATAAATTTTACCCGTACAATAAAAATTAAATTCGGGCTGTGTTGGGGGTACTAGAGCCAGCAGCACATAAGTCTGTTACATGGTTGGAGTCCCGTGGAATACTCTGAAAGAAAATATAGTTTACATTTTGTTCAAAACAGCAAGTCGATGCCAACAACCTTTACATGAATATTGCTTTTCAATAGAGCAGCTCGTAATACTAACATTCGAGTACGTCTTTGATACTCTTTTCCCATGATTATGGCTTTTTCGAAAGTGCTACTGCGTTGATCTGTCTCCTTGGCATACAATATTTTATTGTGCGAATCAATTCGAGCCTGGATTTGTCCCTCCAATATCAACTGCATTACCTCATTTTCAAGGGCCTCAACTGTGCGATTAAAGGCTGTGGCCATTTTATGCATATCGGCGGACAAATAAGGGCTGAAGTACTGTATCAAAGCACGATTGCGGATTTTCGTATACAGAGTATTGACATGGGGAGCAATATATATATCCAACAAAAGATTATCCCGAATTTCATCAAGTAACGTTAGACACGATGCGTACTTCGACTCGTAGAACTTGAACACTATGTCTCTGAGCTGTGGTTCCAATTCCAAGAATAATTTAAATGAGCTTGACGATATTACATTTTTTTGTAATTCCTGACGATCAAATGTTGCCAGAGCACATAGCCCACCATACATGGCAACATTGTTTGGTGAAATCATTTCGGGAAAATCGCAATGATCGAAACTTGCCTGGAGAAAAAATTTTGCGGCTAGCTTGTATTTTTTGGTTTGCAATTCAGCCAAGCCGGCTGCGCACTTGAGGCGTGTTAGAACAGACTGTGAATAAACGTGGAAAATAATAAGTCTCAAAAATAATAGATAACCACTAACAAACGACTCACCTGATTTGCATCCTTAGAACATTCGCTAAAATCAGGAGTACTTTCAGCTTTAGATACATAGCTTAGAACATGTGACCAATTTTGTAGATATAGCGAAACCTTTATTACATTCAAGCACATATTGACAACATCCTTCCCGCTGGTACAGTAATCACGAGCTCTTGAATAGCACTTAAGTGCATTCGACAAATCACCACAGCTGAGATAATGATCGCCTAAATCATCATGACCTCGACGTATACTCTCCTTTATGGAACTCGATTTAAAATTCTTGAGATCGGAGTCGAGCTTTTCCAGTTTAAGAGCAGCTTTCTTGCTCTTGCTTTCTACCCAACTCTGATCAAACACAGGCATATCTGCCTGAGCTGCCAATGTGGGCTGGGCAGCAATATCTGGAAGGCCACCAACAGCTCCGCCCTGAACATTGGACCCACCAACAGCAGCTCCATTAGCATTAACGTATAAATCGTTCAATTTTTTATGTAGCACCTGGTACATGGTGACATTATAGGTGGTCATTACGTAGTTAATAGCCATTTTCAAAGCTTCTACTCTCAGAGTGGGACACACGTCGGCCACAAAAATTAAACGGTAGAGACGAGCCAATCCCACATAGGAGTTAGCGTATACTTCTAAATCCAATGTAGGGTTCTCCACAATCAAGTGTTGTTCCTCATTGTTGTCATTGTCTTCAATAGGAGCATCAACCTGCATAGGCTCTATATTCTTATGGAATAGAAGAAGCAAAAATACAAAATCCGTCCAACCGTCGCATAGTACACGGAAATAGGGCCACCTAGCATTTTGCAATTCTTACCTGTGCCAAAGGAGGCAGTGGCATTTGAGGCATTTCTGTGGGCTGAATGCTAACTTTTACTTTTCGGAAGGTTGACGGTGAACTAAACAAATTCTTTTATCAATAATTTTCGGTGTTGACAATTGATGTGGTGTTGCCATATGGATTTCAGCTGTAATGGGTAGTTTTCACAATACAACAAAATATAGGTAGAGTCACCTGTCATA
>PGFW01000124.1:222806-233131 GCA_003123925.1 Haematobia irritans
ACTGAAAAAAGCATACCCCGTTCCAAAGATTTTGTTCTTTAGTTTCTTTGACATCTTGCAGACGATGGTTATCTCTAACAAAGGGACAAAACAATATGTTCTATACTATAAATGATATATATAGGAACAACATATATCTAAATCTAAATTGGAAAATAGAATCACCCAATTAACTCATCCAACTTGTGAACAATGAACAATGACAGAGTGGCGGTCGGATAGTCATGGTAAAGGGTTACAATACGAACTTGATTCCAGCGTACATCATGTATGGTCATAGAGATTGTAATAAAAATTGGAAATATTCGAATTTTGCAAAGATCCACGTTTAAGCTTTTTAGAAAATTGGAAAGTCGACATTCAATTTCTCCGAGTATTGAAGTGGATCTAGACGATTTTCTACTTTTTAAAGAAATGTCATATAAAAGGTTTTTTTGAAGGTTTTTCGATTTGGTCCACTAGACGATTTAGCCAATAATAACAATTAATTACATTTCAACAAGTCGACCTTTTAACTTCTTGTGAAGCAAACCCCTTTGTCGTCTAGGACCAACATAAAAATTTGGAATTTTTCAGGATTTGGGTGGAATTTTGGGTTTTCTATGGGGTGATCAACAAGATAAAGGTCATTTTCGCTCATAGAACGACATTAGATTAGGAAGACCATCGAGCACAACAGAATTATTTTCATTTTTCGAATTTTCCGTGATTTGGATGGAATTTTGGATTTCTTTGGAGGTGCATCACGAATAAAGGTTCTTTTCCGCTCTTATAATGCATAGTTTAGGAGATATGAGCAAAGGTTTTCATATAAAATTTCGAATTTTTTAGACTTTGAGTGAAATTTTGGATTTTCGGGGGAGTGGTCAGGAGTTAAGGTCCTTTTAGTTTAAGAGATATATCCACAATTTGTACACAATTTGAAATAGGCAAATTGGTTGATCCCAGGTCCCACCCACCAGGGATCCGGAGCGGTCCATTTTTTTCGCTCCGCTCCGCTCCCGCTCCGGAGAAAGGAAAACCGCTCCGCTCCACGCTCCGCTCCGCTCCTCTTCGAGAAAATTATTGTACAAACATTGTATTATTTGTTCAATTGAATTTTATTTTATTTGTCGAAATCGGGCGATACATATATATGGGAGCTATATCTAAATTTGATCCGATTTTCTTCCAATTCAATAGCGTTCGTCCTTGTGCCAAAAACTTCCTGTACAATTTCATCCAAAATCGTTAATAACCGGAATCCTGTGAACAACAAATATATGGACAGACGGACGACGGACGGACGGACACCAAGCGCTAGATCGACTCAGGAGGTGATTCTGAGTCGATCGGTATATATTTTATGGGGTCTAAAATCAATATTTCTGGTAGGCACATTTTTTGGCAGATCAAACTTATTATACCCATAACCACTATGTGGTTTAGGGTATAATGACTTTAAAACAATGTGTTGAAATATTTTATTAATTTTGAAAGATTTTTTCAGAAATATTAAATCCATTTTGACTTCATTAAAACGAAATTTTCATTTATGCTAGGATACACATTTTTATGTCGAATCACTTAGCTATAAGGACAAACAGACTTCATTGAAAAGTTTAGGGACTTTTAGACAAGGAAAAACTTTATTTCAGAGAAATACGTCTTCTATTCCAAACAAAATTAGTATTCGTATTTTAAGCATGTGAAATATTTGGCCTACCGACAATATTCTTTGCGGTGCACCATCTACTATTTAATATGTGATAGAAACCAAATTTATGAAAATGGCTTGGTCCATGACAAATTCTGTTTGGTCCGACCATCGACCAAATTTAAAAATTAGAAATCCTTTGGACCGATTTCCATCGGACCAAAACGGCAACGCGTGATTGGAATTGAAAGTCTGTACACAGAGTATGAAGTAACTACTCTCCGAAAGTTTTTTTTGTTTTGCAACAGACGTAGAGAGAGGTTTTGTTATATTTGTAAGTGTGTGTGTGTGATGTTTATGTTTGCAACAACCTCCATCGAAATCAGTCCGTGGTATACCTACGAATATTCTTACTCAGATCTACACTGAAAAAAAAGCATACCCGGTTCCAAAGATTTTGTCTTTACTTTAAAAAATTTTGGTATTGATTCCGAGCCAAAGAAGCGGAGAATACAAGTAAGGATACTTTTAAGACACAATTCTCTTTTAAAATCGGGTTTTGTGCACTTGCTTCTAGGAAGCAAATTTTAATTTTTCGATTTTTCAGCTTTTTTTCTTCATATGCTATCAAAGTCCTTTTAAAAACAAGTTAACGACGACTTTATTTCCCAAATTAAGACTCGACTTCTAGTGGAAATTATCCTGTGTTTCAAGTAAAAAACGTCTTTAAAATAAAGTGTTGAAAAACATGTCCTATATTTGAACGATTTTTTGCTTTGTAGTCAAGATGCAAAAAGACAACAAATTTAAAGACAATTTTATTAATTTTAAAGAATTTTTCTTAATTATTAAAGACACGTTGACCTTACCTCAAAAATTTTATCTTTCATGTTATGATACACATTTTTAACTAAAATCACTTAATTATAAGGACATTACAACTTCATTCAAAAGTTTATTGACTTTTGGACAAGGAAAAAAACTTTATTTTAGAGAAATGCGTCTTCCATGTTAAGCAAAATTTGCATTCTTATTCTAAGGACATGAAATCTTTGACTTCAGAAATATTTTTTTCAGTGTAGAAAAACTAAAAAAATTGAATATTAAATAAGATTCGTTTAAATTGCATTTATTTGACGATTCTTTACAAACATCTTGTAGTAATACGGGATGAAATTGAATCGAAAGTACTGTTGTTACTTTTAGCCAAACACATCCAGCGGCGTAGTTCATGGTGCTTGAAGGCCTTTTCCAGGCCTGTCTAGGCATTACAGAGGCCTGCTTAGTGAACAATTACACCTTTCCTTTCCATTTCATAGGGGTGAGATTGAGGACAAGGCCTTCTATGTTAGCTTGAACATAAAAGGGGTCACCAGCCCTTCTAAACAGAAGGAAGTTCTACAGGGGTTATATAAGAATTCCTAAATAATTACTGAAAATTTATAAAACCACACCTTCGATCCTTCTTATTAAGGCATGTTGTAGCGCTTACGTCAGAAGTGTTTCTTGTAGTACAAGGAGGTCTATCCCTATACGTTCTCAAAAAGAATGACTTTATTTATTACTAGAGCATAGTTTTTTTTTTAAATTCAGATTTGTTGTTACAATATTGAAGTTTTGAGTTCAAAAATAGATAAATTAATAGATAATTAATATAAAATTAAAGAAAAAAAAGTATACAAATTTTTAAGTACAGGACTTCTTTCGGCACATTTGTTGTTGAAATCTGGAAGAATTTTAAATTCAAAGAAATTATTAGAAAAATAATGCCCTTTTTGGAAATTGAGGCAATCCCCAATTTATGTTTAGATGCTTGATCTACTTATATTTGTAGGTGAGATTTTTATAAAACGAGCGATTGACTTTTAGAAAGGGCATTGAAAATGCATATGTAATTATAAATTAAATAAGCAATTGCCAACAATTTTTAAAAACTATATTTTTAAAAGAGAGCCAAGGCAAATCTACCTGGCTGCATAATCTTTAACACCATGCTGATATGTTTAACTATTTCACAATTTCACAAATTAAAAACCAACAAAACAGAAACGCGTCTGCTACTTCAACAAAATCAAAACTGAACGCACGAATGGCGTGGAATTGGCGTCCGCAAATTATTTATGCCACTTTTATTATCGTTTATTAACATATGTAAAGACAATTAATGAAAATATTTTCTGACATAAATACGAAATTTTTTCCACGAAATTTTTTAGTTTTGGCACCTTTTTCTGTATCAAATAATGTTTAAAGAATTATTCACTTTTATAAATATTTTTAAAATTGTACCTTTCGCACTGCACGTGAGATTCGAACAGAGGAGGACCATACAGTTTTGTAAGCCAACAACACATATCCCACTGGGCTACCGTAGCTGTTTATAGTCACAGGAGATAATTATCGATTTTAAGTTACATTTTATATAGCATTAGTTTGAGCGCCACGAAACATACATTAGTGTTCGCCCGTGGAGCAGTGGTTTAGCATGTCTGCTTGCATGCAAGGGTCGTTGGGTTCAATCCCTTGCTCCGACGAAACTTTTTTAATTACACATTTATATACTAATTAAATTTTATAATGAAACTTACGAAATGTGCGTTATTATAAGATTTATAGTCAGCTAACAGTTCTTTGCATATAAACGAAATTGAATGATTTTTGGATAAAAATAATTTATTTTTTTATTGCAAAAATAACAATTTTTGTAACAAAAAACGGCGTTTTTTGATTACAAAAACTTTAAAAATATTGGGAATGAGAATTCAAAAACTCTAACAAAAGAAAGAACGGTGGAGTCAGTTATAACATACATAAATAATTTTATTAATATAAACATTTTAAAATTTAGTTTAGGCGTGAACAGTTTTTTTACTAGCATTTAACACCATCGCTCTAAAAATTCCTTTTATTTTTTCTTAATAATCATTTTTAAAGGAAAATAAACTTCTTTAAATTGTTTTAGCTGTTAAAACTCGAACTTAATGCCCGTCTGGTGTCGCCAACTCCTCGTGACTACTTATTATTAAAAGAGGAACTAAACTTTGTTTTTTTACCATTTACTTGTATTTTTTCACTATTTCCTCCTTATTTATTTTGACAGTCCCAACTCTAAAAGAGAGTATAGTGCCCTTCACGTGTATTTTATATGAAGACCCCTGATTTCTTTTAACGAACAAAGAAAAAAAATTGTGCCCATAATGCCAAAATTGAAAACAAAACCATGTCCACACATACATAACAATGCTGCTCTTAGGCCGAAAAAATATGCTGTTTGTTTTTCAAATGTCTATTCTCTTGCGTTCCGAATGTCTATTCTCTTTATTTCAAATTAGAATAATAATTTAGACTTAAGCATATAAATTTTTGGCCCTTATCATAAAACAGCTTTTCGAAAACAACAATACAAGCGGTTTCACAGAAATTGTTCTCTTTTGACTCTTCTGCGCTATTATATTTTGATATACTTTCGTCAACTCTCACCGGCTTTCCATCTCTAACTTCTTTCTCTATACTCTCTCTCTCGTCCGTTGGAATAAAATATCAACAACATACTGTCATGTTTAGTCGATTATTTGTAAACTTTTATATATGTTTGCATTCACATATATGATTTTTATGAACATTATCATGCCCCAAACTAATATATTCTAACATATTAAACATAGATGTCCCAAACATTTTAGTGTTAGTTTTAGGAACATTACATTTGTCACACTTAAATAATATTTGTGTTTTTTAAAATCGTGCCAACACATTTTGTTCTATATCGGAACATATGGAAAAACATATTTTTCTAACAGTGTAATATGAATAGTGTGTACCCACTTGACTTCCAAGAGCCATTACAAATGCATTCGTTAATTATAAATGAATAGGGATGTAAACAATTTTAAGCCTCTCTTTAAACGAGAGCACGAAGACACACTCTCTTGCTACATCATTTTTAACACCCATTGTATACAACTTCTATTAAAGAAGGCAAGAGAGAATGTTCTGGGTGTATTAAAAATGAAAAAGTAAATGGAAACGCAAATGTTAGATTACAGGTCTGTTTTAGAATGCCTACGAGAATGTTTAAAATCAGTACACATTGCATGTTCTTATAAACACAACTCCTTTCCAATTTAAGAGCATTTTAACATGCCTGATTTGTAAGGTTCCTTCTCGATTCTCCGCTGGTGCGATACTAGGGAATATATTTTGACATTTTTGGCCGTTTTTGAAAACAATTACTAAAAAAACAACGTTGTGTTTTCCTCAGTGATACGTACGTACAAAAATACATAGTCGTACATTTATTAAACGTTACTCACACTTACGCTAAGTTACTAGCTATATTTGAAAATTACCTACAACAGGTAATTTCAAATTTACACATTTCATTCAAGTATATTTTATTCGGAGTCGGACGCCGTTTCATTTGGAAACCGCTTCCGATCCCGCTCCGCTCCGGCAAAAAAGGCGCTTTGCTCCGCTCGCTTCCACGCTCCGCCTCCGGATCCCTCCACTCACCTTTGAATCAACAAATAGCGAGTAATTTTAATAAGTCATGTGCGAATATTCCGTATTTAATGGGCTGGTGAATGGACACTAAAGCATTGAACAAAGTTCGGACTAAAAATTCAGTTTTAACTTTGGAACTACGTTTCCTGTTTCTCCCCATGCTGACACTTTCTTCCTGAACGCACATAGGACATGGTAAAATCAAGTGCAAAAAGCGAAATAATATTCCTTAGTGCAGACAGAAAAATTAGGATTTAAGCGTGAACATGAATTGGACACTTGCCCGGATGACTGGCGGATGAGAAACACATTCCCTTCAAGTCAGTTTAATTTGTCTGTAATTGAATGACATTGTGTCAGATGTTACATCTGTAAAGACGCAACAGATTTCAAAACATTTTTCAACAGGCATTCAAAGCGCAAAGAAAACGCTCCACACACCAAAGGCACAATCAGCCATCTCGAACAACAGCAGCTGCCAAGGAGGCAAACAAGAGCAGCATGTACATGAATCTAGAACGCTCGTCAGGGCCTCAGAGCAAACTAATTGTTCGTCATTCCCCCCTGGGGGTTCGATGTGAATGTGGGTACGGGTGCGGTACGGAGTTAGGATCAACCATTTCATTAGTTAAATGTTTCGACAGTTAAGATGGAATTGTATGAAAACAAAAAAAAAAAAAACAAACAACGACCCTCAGATAAAATTGATTAACTGGCACATTTTTAAAGGCGCGTTAAGTCCAGACTCCCTTTGCTTTCTTGTGAATTGAGTTCTTTCGATTTGTCTTCGTCCACTGATGTGTCTTGCCGAAAAAAGGGTTTCACACTTGAGCTCCCTTCGAATTTCATAAGTGAAAGTGCAGTGAATATGATCCGGAGGTTATAGAACCAATCAAAGGTGCTAGTGTTCTAACGTTCATGGCATTTACCACTGTAGGAACCTCGTCGTCACAAAATAAGAGCAATGATCATTATCATCACATAGAAGATATGATGGATGGCTTACTTGCGGTTTTAACATCATATTACACAAATTCCTCAATTGAATTTTAAGAACAAGAAGAGGGAACATGGATGATGCCTTAATGTTACTTACAACTCTATCAAGGATATTGAATTTAGAGGGACATTTTTTCGTTAGTGTCAAAGATAGTTAATTAGGGCTATCTGTATTGATCCAATACATTAAGGCCACATATATACCCCGTAAGCGAATAGTATGATGTTAGCGTAGTGCGGTCGAGTGGTTGGGACTATGACTCGCAGGCCTTGGGCACCGCCACGGCCGATGTTTGATATCCCAGGCTGACACTACCTAACTTTACAGGCTACTTCATTTCAAGTCCATTTGTTAGTACCACTTCTTCTTATCAATGAGTGCTCCCGCATAATCCATGTTAACAAGGCTTAACTTAGACTATTCAGTCCATTGTGTTGATACCACTTTCTCTTTTTTCTTTTTTAAAATTCCAATTGAGGGGCTGCCGATTCATGTTAAGCTCAATGGGACAAAGCTATTAACATGGGAAAGATTCTCCCTTCTCTGTATCTGAGAGGAAAGGAGGAAAGCTAGCTCTTGTAATGAATATATCTCCTGGCCACCCTTTAGAGGGGTTTTGGAATGTAAATATGCCTTGGGGAAATGAAGTTCCTAGTGAACTCCCGCCGCTGCTTATGGCATCTGAGCACTTGTAGTAAGACAAACCTGTGCTTGACCCGCCAAAAGAAATATAAACTTGAATGAATGAGAGTGAGAGCACAAGTGGTTTGATGCGATGGTAAAACAATGGCAAGGACAGGTGAAAACAAAAATCGTTGGGTTTTTGTACTTAAGCCAAGTTGGAAATGACATTAAGTTTGCATTCATTTATTACCATTGACGGCATTCAGTGGTTACCGGCCTTTGCAAAATGTACCAAAAAGTAAAATGAATTCTCCCACTTTTTGTTATCGTGATTGAGTAATTATCTTCTAATTGTCTCTCAACATCTGTGCACATTCCATCAAATGGATGTAGGTGTGGTCCGTTTCCATTAATAGCTTTAAATTTATTAATAGCATGAATGGAGATACCACACTACCGATATTGAAAAAAAATCATTGCTTTCTCCAATAGAACCACTCGTAGGTGTCGATCATTGACTTACGATAACACCCAACGGAATCAATAAAATAGACCCTTAGTGGGGGAGGGGGAAACTCAAAATTTTGACGTACGACGAAAGCACTTCATTTCGGAAGATATCAATGTTGACCATCCGATCGTTCAGATAAGATGACAATGTTTGAAAAAGAAAGCCAAATAACCACGCCAACGATAAGGTTAGACAAAACCACCAAGTGAGTGAATGCAAAATGTTATGGTGTCTGTGTGTTTTCATTTTTGCCAAAACAACTTGGGGATCGTGAGCCCATCTTATCTTGGCGTGCGAATGAAACCGATAACCGGAGGTGGTATTTAAGGCCCAGTTTCAGCGAATAATACCATAATTCACGATGAAGATCGGTGCAAGTTTATTACTTTTGATAGCAGGAGTCTGCTGTCTGTCCCAGGTCAGTTTGGCCGGAGTGGTTGGTGTTCCTAGCGAACTTTTGGAAAACCTCAAGATTTCCGATGATTTGCCTGAGGTACCACCCATGGTCGAAGATGAAATTTTCGAACGTAACGTCTATGTCGATGTTCTGCCTGAAGGTCGTGCCAATGGTGGGTAGTAAAACGAGTTGACAATAGCCCAGAATTGTATTTGAATTTCGATATACCATTTTAGAATGTAGCATCACCATTCGTGGAGGTTTGAGTGAACCACAACCTGTTTTCTTGAAGACCGATGCTGCTGAATTCTATCCTTACTCCAATACCGGTGTGATGCAAGTTGATGCTGGCAAGACCATGCAAATGTTCTGCCCCGGAGAATTCAAGGTTAAGGCCACAAAACTCATCACTGCCACCTGTGTCAGTGGAACCACCTTTAAGGTTGATGGCACTAACTATGCCTTCTCCGAGTTGGTTTGCAAGTCTTGGCCCAGCTTTGTTGCCAAAAAGAAGGGAACTACCTGCAATGGAGGCATCTTGATCGGTGTTGGCTTCGAAGTATCCTCCAGCCGTTTTGTTGAGCAAATGGAAATCTGCTTCAATGAACAAGAAGAAGTGACTCGTTATGTTCGTCATACCATGGGCCCAGCCAACAATTACTACCAGACTGGTGTCGATCGTATTACCTTCCAAACTGGTGGATTCTTCAATGGCAAAAATGTCGACAAGCTCTACACCCAAGTTACCCAATTGGAAACTATCAACTCCGAGTTGGGTGGTGATGCCGATAAGTATTTCGATACCAACAAGAATATCTACTTGGCCCGTGGTCACATGGGAGCCAAGGCCGATTTCGTCTATGGTACTCAACAACGTGCCACCTTCTTGTTCATCAATGCCGCTCCCCAATGGCAAGTTTTCAATGCCGGCAATTGGGCTCGCGTTGAGGATGGTGTTCGTGATTGGGTTAGTAAATTTTGTGTGGACTATAGTTTAGGCCTCAGGCTTTAATGTGTTACTTCTTTTCGTTTCTCTCAAAGGTTTCCAAAAACTCCAAGAATGTCAACTGCTACACTGGTGTATGGGGTGTAACCACGTTGCCCAACAAGAGCGGTGTTCAAACTCCCCTCTACTTGGCTCATGACTCCAACAACAATGGTCTCATCCCAGTCCCCAAGATCTATTTCCGCGTTGTCATCGAACCCTCCACCCACAAGGGTATTGTCTTCATCGGTGTTAACAATCCCCATTTGACTTTGGATCAAATCAAGAAGGACTACATCATATGTACCGATGTCAGCGACAAGGTTACCTATATCAACTGGAAAAAGACCGACATTACTGCTGGTTACTCTTACGCCTGCGAAGTTGCCGATTTCTTGAAGACTGTCAAGCATTTGCCAGCTCTTACCGCCAGTGGGTGGTCTTTTAATTTAAATTAAGTGACAAAATATGCCTTCGCTTTGGTGTGTGTCCAATAAATGTTAGAATCAATCCATTCAATGTATTTCATATGGGTGAAGTTACTACATAAACAACATAGTCACGTGAAGTTTATGTTTTAAATCTCTCCATGTATTCTTTCTAATCGAAAGTGTGGAAAATGTAATTTAGTACAATATTCCCATGGGGCAAGGCCTTCGATTACCACCC